>BMAO01034612.1:0-14497 GCA_019973975.1 Trichonephila clavata
ATATAGCCGAAATCGGCTCTTGCACCAATAAACCCCAAATCACCCATCACGCCACTGGAGTCCCACGTTGTAAAAAGGCTGATGCACGTTAAATCTGTCATGGTTCAAAGTCTTCCATGACGTGGGGTGGAAGTTCGAGAAGGGTATATTAGCTCCTATGTCGTTCTTGTCTCTTGACCCCCGTTCGAAATCACATGTTCCGCCTACAAAAGCCTTAGTGTTGCTTCATAAAGGCGATGTTAGCGAACACTGACTCACGGACTCAGACAAAAACTGGAAATTTGAACTGTACTCAAACTCGTAACAATGGGACAAGAATGCATTATTATGTCTTGTCCATCGCCCATGATGGCCGTGGTAGCCTAGTGTGTAATGAGTTCGAGTCTAGTACCACTGAAGACAGGGACGTCTTAAGACGTCTTGAGGCCCTGGGACCCTACACAAATTAGGCCCCACCCCACATGACCCTTAAAAGTAGACAGTCTATAGCACGCGTTATCAAATACTTGCACAAACAGTAACCCGAAACAAATGAATGTTCATGACTTACAGTCACACAAACCGGCTTGACCAATTGCCGCCTTTTCTTGAAGGAGTAACTATTGTGTATGGTGGTAGGCCTAGACCTATATATGGACGACCGTCATCGCATAGCCCGCTCACATGTCGTCCGATATTCCTAGTTTTTTGGCGAATACAAGAGGGAAAAACATTTGACCGTTGAAATTATTCGAATCATTATCTTATTAAGGCTGAGTCGAGAACGAGACGAGGCCCCACTGTGGCCGAGGCCCTGGGACCGGGCCCAGTTAACCCATGCCTTAAGACGTCCCTGACTGAAGACCCATCGTGTTTAGGTGTGATGCACGTTAAATCTGTCGAGAGCTCAAACGTCCTTCTGTTGCTGTGGTATGGTAGTTAGGAGAGGTGGAGCCAGCTCAGGTGTCGTTCTCGTCACTTGACCATGGCTCAAAATTACGAGGTCCGTCGTCAAAAGCCCTTGTGTAGCTGATTAGGGTGACGTTAATATTCACTAATTCTCTAACCTCGTCTTCTGAAGCAACACGAGGGCTATTGACGACAGACCTAGTAATTTTGAACTATGCTCAAGTGACGAGGACGACACCGGAGCTGGCAGCCCCTCTCATACTACCATACCATGTCAACGGAAGGAATTTGTCTCCGATAGATTTAACATGAATCAGCCCCACTTCACGGTGGGTCTTCAGTGCCACTAGGGTTCGTATCCATGACTCGACAATGCTGGTCACGAATTAGAGGTCATGGTCATGAATTCGTGACCTGCATTGTCAAGTCATGGGTTACCGCGGCCACTTGTGAGTGAGTGAGTGATTGAATATTAACGTCGCACTGTTCAGCTACACGAAGGCTTTTGGCGATGGACCTCGTAATTTTGAACCATGGTCAAAAGACGAGGATGACACCTGAGTTGGCACCTACCTCTCTTAACTACCACACCACACCACGGGAGGACGTTTGAGCTCTCGACAGATATAAAGTGCATCGCTCCCCTACACGGTGGGTCTAGAGTGGCACAGAGCTCAAACTCGTGACATGCCTGCCATGATCCGACACCTTGACCAGTCGGCTACCACGGCCACTACTGTTGATTGAAAAGGACCTTAGGTGTGGCTTTAAAAAAAAGCCTATAATCTCAAGAAATTTTTAAAAAATTCATAATTATTTAAATTTTTAACAAAAAGACAAAATCTTGCATTAAAGTGTTATTTATAGTACATATAACCTACTGTAAAAATTTCATCCATGAGAAAGAAAGTTTCTGAGAAAAAGGTACATAAACTTCCGTAATTTAGCATGGGCTCCTAAGGACGCGCAGGACCCCTTAGACGTCACTGTTTATAATAAGGTGTTACGTTTGTTGCAAAAGCCCCCACAACTTTTCTAAAATTTGGAACTCGATTGAGTTCCAAATTTTAAATAAATAAACTGAATTTAGAAAAAAATACCACATCAACCACCCATTGCTCTCTTTCGAGAATTCGAATTTCTGTTTTAAGCAAAATGTTCTAAAATGGAGAGAATACCCCATAACTGCTCGGCCGTTGAGGCGGCTAAAAATGTTGAACCCGTAAAAAAAGTACTAATACCATTATTGAAAGCAATTCTCGAAAAATAGCTCGTTTAGAAATGAGAGGTCACAGCTTTTTGAAGAAAAACTATGCGTTTTTGTTTGGTGATATGTGTATTGTTTTCCCGCTCGTTTTTCGCTTCCTGTTCTTTCAATATAATAATATCTGGTTGTCAGTGGATTCATGGTAAAAAAGTTGCTTAACATTCACTCCGTTGTCTTGAAATCGAACAATCCTTGGCATCCAATTACATTATGGAGATACTTGTATATTTCGAACAATCCAGACTTTTTGCTCACACTACTACCCTATCGGATAGTACATAAATGGATTTTATCTCGAAATTTATATAAATAGGTATGTATTTTAACTCTTGTATTCCTTTTTCCATCCATTTCAAGTTTTTGCATGAAAGTTTTAAATGCACTATATCATGGGTGTCTAAACTAGGACCGCTTGTTGGCCGCATTACAACAATAATTTTTTTTCTAGGCCGCGCACATACAATATTTTTTTAACAAATTAAAATAAAAATTAACTATGTAGTTTTATTTAAATTAACTTATTTTCATTATAATTTTTTAAAAATTTTAATTAGACATGAATAGGTACACATTTATTTTAAATTTGTAAAAGTTTTGTTTCATTTAGTTTGGATTTTATAAAGATGGAAAAAAATCAAGTTAATGAGATGAATGAATTTGCGTTTGTGTTGAACACACACACACAAGCAAATCGATATCGGGTTCAATAGACGAAATTCCAAGTCTTAATGCATTTTCAAGATGTTTGTCAGTGATCTTTGCCCTACTTTTGTTTTTAACACGCTTTTATAAGTTTCACTTGCATGTAACGGAATCTTAGAACTCGATTTTTACCCACTTAAAAAGATTGGATTCATTCGAAATTTCGCACACTTGTCAAGGACTGATGACAATACAATAATTTCATAATTTTGTCCCATTGTCCTTTTCAGGATCGTCAGGAATAAGGATAATCAGATTTGGCGACAATTCCAGATAAAACGTCCAGATTTGGCGATTTATTGCATATATCATTTTTAAATTTGGCGACTTGTTCCATGTACCATTTCCAGATATGGCGACTAATTTCATACATCATTTCCAGATTTGGCGACTTATTTCAGATCTAGTGACTAAAGAATAAGGTGTAAACCTAAATCAACTGTTTTGAATTTAAAGCTAATTTTATGCAAGTATAAAATATATTTGCAGTTAATAGAAATAAAACAAAACAAAAAAGTTGTTTGTATCTGAGAAATTGGAGGGTGTGTGTTAGCAATTGCTAAGGATAATATAAACATTTTACTGAAAATGAAAAATAATAAATTATAATTTAAAAAAACTAAAAAACACGCTTTTATACTGAATCAAACTTAAAAGTAAAAAAATAATTCTTAATATAAGAATAAAATGATGAACGAGAAAATTATTGTCATTGGGGTAAAAGCGTGGGGTGTTCTATAAATATATCAATTGTTACAGTTTTTAACTTCTTTCAGTTCCGAAATTGCACCCCACGCTTTTATCCCAATGACATTAATTTTCTCGTTCATCATTTTATTCTTATATTAAGAATTATTTTTTTACTTTTAAGTTCGATTCAGTATAAAAGCGTGTTCTTTAGTTTTTTAAAATTATAATTTGTATGCTTCATTCTTGGAAAATAACTGTTTACAAATATTAGTACTGGCAAAAGTTGAAGACACTAATAAAGCATGAATGTGAAAATAAGGATATTTATCGCGCGCGGTGTAGGTAATCTTTATAAAACTCCAGTATAGAAATATTCCCAAAATTTTCTTTCAGTGTTGAATGTCACTTTGCAGTTCAATGCATTCCATTTGAAGTTTGAAGGTAATTTATTTATTTCTGAAGAAACCGGGGTAGAAAATATATTGAAATGCCCTTCGTTTTTTCGAAAATCTTGAAATCTTCTTCCAAACTCTTCAATTAAATCGAAAATTTTTGCAGCATATTTTGCATATTTTGTGCGTACATTTATTCTTTTTTTTAAATAAAAATGGGTAAATTGAAATATTTTCATAATTTGCGTTTGGACCCCTTTTTAAAAGCTTTTGTGCCGCACTTAGACAAACATGCCCTATATATTTGAGAAATTATACACTGTCAGACCTGTATTTAACAAACTCGCTGAATTCCGGAAAAAAAAAATTCCTTAATGTTGAAAATTTGTAAAATGAAGATCCATCTTTTAACATACTTTAGAAACCACATTAAACAAATTTCATATTCATAAACTCTATATATTATTTTTTATAGTAATTATTCACACTTTTTTGTTAATATCTATTTTTTATATCTTACCCATAAAAAAAAAAAAAAAATCGTTGAATCGGCCACTGGTCCGCCAAAATTGGAAACATCGCCACCTTAGTGCGTTTTTATGTCGCGATCCGACTTCTGCCTCACTGATACAAAAACAGGAGGGTTACCAGAGTTGGCGCATTTATCGATTTGGCGAAAGTAACACTTGACGGGATAAGTGGCCGATTCGACAATTCAACCAAGAAATCTATAGGGAAAAAAGAAGCATTGCTACGAACTGTATTTTAAACCTTAAAAAATTGTTTTATATTAAAATTGATGAATAGTATTAATAACATTTTCTAATTTTGAGCCAACAAGTGATTTTAAATAAACATTATTTTATAACTACTAACGAGGTACACGCATGTGTTAGTATACGCTTAAAGCGTATACTAACACATGCGTGTACCTCGTAATTGCTGAAAAAATCTATTAATTTTATTTCAGTTTTTTTGTTTGAAAAATTACGGCAATTTTATTGTTGTAGGTGAGTTAGGCACCTGGTAAAACCAGTTCAAGGTCATTGAACACATACAATGTGTTAAAAGAGAGGGAAATTAGAAATATCCAAATATATATATATATATATATATATTTCAAAAATAGGGAGAAAAAAAATCGAATCACAAAAGAAAAGTTCGTTCAATAGAAAATGCATTTCGCTGTTTGGAGGTTATTTTACGAAGAAAATAGTAAAATGTTCTTCCAGGAAAATGTCAGTAAAATAGAAAAATTCGCAAAATGGAAGTTCACAAAGTGGAGGTCCGACAGTACTTTGTATTGGATAATTCATTATTACACTATTATTGTTGTACTATTGCTATTTATAAGTAAGAACTGTGAATCATATGCAGCATTTATTATTTTGGAAGTGTGCAACATTAATGGTTAGTTCTAAACTGGTGATTATTATCAAATGTTTTAATGTATAATTTATTTCAATTGCATCTTCTCAATGTAATTCAATTTATCTTGTCAATGACTTATTATTCATGTTCTTTTATTCAGACTTAATTATATTATTTCTTTTTAAAGTACTAGGGAAAGGGTTCCCCCTGTGTTCGCCTAACGGTGCACCAACCCCTATTGTACAAATTATACAACTGTTTATACTCATTGATCAAATTGTAAAATTGTAATTTGCATGTTTTTCGCAGTTCTCTCTTTTTTCCCTCAATATATTATAAGCAGGGGAAAAAAATAAATTCCAAGTCTTTATCTTAGCACACATTTTCATTTGTACTTTAATTTAGTGCATCTTCACAAACTATATTCCGAATCACCTTTTCCTTTAATCTGTGCCCCGAATTTTTATTCCGTCTTTGCTTTTGCACTTTAACACAACCACATGCAATTGTCCATGAGTAAATATTGTTTCCTTCGATGTTACACATGAACCGACTTTTTCAAAACTCTGTCCCTGTAATTTATTAATAGTCATGGCAAATGCCAATTTTACAGGAATTGCGCATATTATATAATTTCGGTATGTAAATCCCCTCGAGTATCCTGTGTAATCCTTAGTATACACATACAATTTCGCTTTTCTTATCTCCTAATAAAATTTCGAGCTGCAGTATATTCTTCTGAATATTTTTTTCACTACCAATCTTGTGCCATTACGCAGTCTGTTAGTTATACATAAATTTCTTAATAGCATGACGCTACAGTCTAATTTCAAAATCAGTTTAGCGGGTGGCATTTCCAATACAGTTAGTGATGATATTCTGGCGGATATAGTATAAAAAATAAATTTATTACAGCATCACTGAAAACTTTTATATATATACATAAGAGAGAGAGAAATGTGTATATATGGGATCAGTTACATGTAAGAGAAATTTAATTGCAAATTTTAATCAAAATATTCTGTCGGAAATTAATATTGTTTTCTTAATAGTTGCCAAAACTTCGACAAAAAATCAATTTCATGTTATCCTAATCAACTAATATGTTTTTAGCGGCATTTAGTGGCAAATAAATATCTGCACCAGTTCCTTAATAACTGTATATACTTTAACCCGAATTACAAGGGGTGATCAAATGAAAAGGTACGAAACGACATAAAAATGAAAAAGTTAAATATTTGCATATTCCGCCAAGGGAGAATGTAGCGAGACATCTCGGGATGCCATTGGAGACTTGACTGGGATCGGATCATGCGCGGGTGCCCGCATGCGCAGGAGAGAGCAAAGGCTCTTATAAAAAGCGGCGTCCAAATGATGCGAGCACAGAATTACTCGATCACAGAAAAAGCATTAACTCCGATGTGTACTGTGAGACACTCCGACGCCTACGCAGGTCCATCAAGAACAAAAGACCGGGGCTGCTCACGGAGGGTGTGGTTCTGCTCCATGATAACGCGCGTCCACACGTCTCCAGAGTCACACAAATGAAACTGGACAAGTTCCAATGGGAGACGTTGGACCATCCGTCCTACAGTCCGGACATGTCACCCTGCGATTTCCATGTGTTTGGTCCACTGAAGAAACACCTGAAAGGAAAGCGCTTCAACTCGGACGACGTACTCAAGGACACTGTGAAGGACTGGGTCTCGTCACAGCCACAGGAATTCTGGGAACAAGGAATCCTGCGGCTTGTTCATCAGTGGGATCGTTGTGCTCAGGCCTATGGTGTATATTTTGAATAAAGTCTATATTTGTACCCACCGTGTCGTTTCGTACCTTTTCATTTGATCACCCCTTGTTATATCTTTAAACCTCGTTGTGTGATTCATTTCCTTAAATACGTAATTCCAAGTTTTCCCATCAATTAACATTCGAATATTGAGCCTGAGTTTCTAATTAGAATATTTCCACTACGAGAGATATTAAATACGATTTCTCTTTAGTAATTAATTTATCGGCATTGAATAAACTTTCACAATATATGGCGTAAAGGACATTACACACCAAGATGGAAGAAAATCAAGATAATATAAATTCCAGAAACGATGTTTTTATTCCAGTGGTTGTCCGATATGTAAGCCTGAATCGTAGCCATGTATGCAATCCACTTAGCCGATGCCATGCAAGCTCAACACACCCTCTTAGAGATGTTGAATTCCCCAACCCGTTTCTTTAAGGATTTTTTTCCAAATTTATGTTTTTGTCTTTGCTTCTTATTTTAAAAAGAAAAGAATGTTATATATGGGCAGGAATGGGAGCTGGAATCCTTTTTGTTATTGGAGAGCGAAACGGCACGAATTTTCGAACTAGATGGTATCATTCAGGGCATGGCTTTATACCGAATGGCATTCACAAGACAAGTTCCTGAAAAAATAACCTAATAAGTAGTTTCTGATTTTCTTTTGTGCAACAGAAATAAGTACGGATTTTTATATAAATGGTGCCTCTTATAATTCTGCTTCTAAATCAGAAAGTTTACTTATGGAATAAAAATAATTGTAAGCAATATTTTATAACTCTATATTTTTAAATATTATTCAGGTTATTCAACGTTTTGATGTAAACGTTGAGAGAGAATTTAAATATGGGCGTTTTAAATTAGGGATAATTTTTTTATTGATATAGAGTTTAATTTTTGCTTTTGAAGGCAAATGATTTTTATAAAAAATTTGCTTTTATACAAACATATTCTCGATTACAAGGTTTTGAGACGCCAATATTTATTTTCATTAATCATTAAAAAATTCTAATAGCATTTTAAATTTTATTCAATTTTATTTTAATTTTTGATTTGGCCATCGTCACACACATGAACTCGTGATCGGTCAAGTCGAGGGTCAGAGTCTTGATATCACTGAAGACCCGCCGTGAAGAGAAGTTGAAGCACGTTAAATCAGTTGTGACTCAAAATCCTCCCATTGACGGGGTGGAAGTTCAGAGACTGGAAGGGGTGCCAGCTCAGTGACGTCCTCGTCACTTGACCGTGATTTAAAATTAGAAGGTCCGATGCCAATAAGAGGGTGAGGCCGCGGTAGCCTAATGGTCAAGGTACCGGACTCGTGGCCGGGGTGTCATGAATTCGAGCCTGTACCGCTGAAGACCCACCGTGTAGGGGGGATACACGTTAAATCTGTTGAAGCTTAAACATCCTCCCGTTGGTGTGGTGTGGAAGTAAGGAGAGAGCGGTACCAGCTCAGGTGTTGAGCTCATCACTTGACGACGGATCAAAATTACGAAGTCCGTCGCCAGAAGCCCTAGAGTAGCTGAATAGTGCGACATTTTTTTTCACACCCTCGCTCACCCGCCTATAGGAAGGCTATTGGCAACGGACCTCTATATCTTGATCTCGTGTTATCTTAGAGTGGCAACCAGTGGCGCACACAAGGGGATGTCCTAGGAGTCCGGAGACCCCCCAAAGCCCTTGAGTTTTTTTCGATTGATGATAATCCTATATATATATATATATATATACATAACGTAAATGTAATTAAGTATTTGGAATTAACAATTTATTTTATTAATTAATGTAAATTATTAATTCAATAATTTATTTTTTACTGTTTTTCGTTAACAAAATCAGAAGAATCAATTGGTGTTGTCTTGAGGTATGATACGAGTTGGTGGACTTTTGACCATGGACACCTCCCTTGAAAAAATTTTGTGTGCGCTACTGGTAGCAACATAAATCAACTCAACTCAAATCAAATATAATTTTTAATGAGTTAATTTCTCATCAAGTTTAATATTCTAAATATTTGTGTCCTGTCTTTTTCTGTGGCAGTGAAAAGTACCTACTATTGTGTCATAGTAGCATGCAGACTGCGATGAGTTAGTTCGAGCCTCTTATTGACTATGGGGTTCAAATTGCATTAATAAACTATCAATTATCATCAACGATGTGGCATCAGAAAAATAAAATTAATTTTCAACTATAAATGATGATATATCATTACCATTATTCACTGGTGTAGTCCTGAGTGGGACCTGTAACGAAGATTCCTTGGGGGCCCATTATTTTACAATTTTTTGCTTAGACTTGTTGGTGCCCCTGTAGCTCAGGGGCCCCGTATCATTGATATGACGGTAGCTACTCCCCTGCCATTATTAGATTACTAATCTTGTTTAAAATTTTCCAAAGTAATTTTTTATTACGTCTCTAATTACATCTAAATGTTGATAACAAAATAATATTTTAAAAAGTTGTATGATTTCGCCTTAAAAAGAATCTGAATAAATAAAGAAAAACGAAAAAAGGAAAAAAAAAGTATTTATTCAACTAACTTTTGTTTTGAAATTCAGTTAGTCATCTTATCGAAGTTGGTGCTTACGTAACTCAAGTTATGTAAGGGTGATTAATTATTTATATAATCCAGTTCAATCTGATGATTCTGCAATTAATTTCTTATTGGGAAAGTAATCCTTAAAAGGAATTTTTTCGTTCTAAAATGGATCAGACGGACTTATTCATTGGGGAGAATTGAACATTAGCGGTGAGGGCCTGTCTACAAAGAGATTTTCCATTTACAGAACCTTAATTTAACTTTTATGATCCTTTTATAATTCTTTTCCCCTGTTATCATAGATTTCTATTAAAATAACAAAAAGGGGGAACATTTTATTTGCCGCAGTGCCGGCTGGGTGGCTTTGTCGCTGGCTTTCTGCACCTGAGTTTGGGGGTTCGACCCCGGCCGAAGTCGATGGATTTTCATGATGCAGAAAATAGACAGAGTCCATGTCGTATGATTATATGCGGCATGTATTTTCTCCCTTCAGTGTCCGTTTGGCTTGGGTCTCTTGGTAAAGTTAAATTCCTGCAACAACTTTGCATCGTCAGAGCTCAGGTGCCTCCCTCTAGGGAGGAAACTGGGTGTCAAATCGCGGCAATTTATCGGCAATTTTTTTTGTTTATCGCGGCAATTGGTATCGCCTATATGGTGCCGCTCTAAAAAGTGATACCAGATTTTGGGGAATGTACTAGTTCTGCATTGGTAAAAATATCAAAATCCGCAGCCCCCATTAAAAAAAAATACCAGTTAGAAAATATACTAAAAAATTTAAGAAAAAAATTGTGAAGAATTTTAGTATTTTACGTTTATAATAAACAATCAAGGAGCAACTATTTTTTCAGTTTTCTTAAGTGTACCTCATGCAATATTCGAAAACGTAACCATATTCCTCCGTCATCTGAAATTTTAAAACACCGATTAAATCAAGCAATTTTATATATTTAAATAAATCTATTAAAAATTTTGAAAATCTATTTCTTTTTCAGGAATTAATTAATTATTAAAGAGATTATCATGAAGATTTTATTATTTAATTTTGTAAAGGCATAATTTTTGCAACAAATTAAATTATTTTATGAGCGGTTTTTTTATCTTTATTGTTTTTTTAAGAAATTAATACCAAATTAAAATGATGTACACAGATTACTTTCGTGTGTGGGGTTATAGTTTAAAAGAAATGTTGACGAAAGCCCCAAAATTCGTAATATTTACTCTAAAAATTAATTATCAGAGCCTATATAAGAGAGATTTCAACCTTCAGTCCTACCTTATGTACACTTTTGATATCATTTCTTTTGATTTACTCACACCACTCATATTTATAACAAATTCCATTATTTCGAAAAACTTTAATCATATTCAATTCACACATGATTACCAATACAATGAAGAATAATTTTTAACACTTTTAAAAATTCAATTATACCATAGTGATAAACTATTTTTGTTTGTTTCTGTTTAATATCTGGAAGAAGAAAGTAACCACATTGTTTAAATACATGACGCATTTTGGGTTTAATGAAAGTACATATTTAGCGATCAATCAAATGTTTTCTTTCTCCTGTGTAGAAACTTACATTTATACAGCGTGGCGCCATCTATTGAGGAGACAAGACATTAGTTCCATTTTTTTTCATTAACGCACATGGGGGAAAAATGATTAATGTACACATCAACTACATTCATATTTTTTTAAAGAAAACATTTGAAAAAAAAAAAGGAATTTAATAAAATTTAAAGATTTTTTGGTTCAAAAAGTTGTAAACATTTTGTTGGTGATCCAAGTTTTGTTAAAGTTTCGAAAATTTTGAATTCTACAATACTAACAGAATCTGCAGAAAAATGAATGAAATATTATGTTGCTCTCTCTGTGTATGTATTGTTAAGATTGGTGACAAAATAATAAACTTGAAAAATGAGGAAATAATTTTTAAATGAGTAAAAGATATGCAATTTCTAAATAACTTTTACTTCTTAACAATATTTTGATTCATTTTAATTATTAGGATAGTAATTCATTGACAAAATATTTGAAAAATTTTGAACAAATTTGGAAGATGCGTCTAAATTAATGTCCCCCTTTTTTATTTTTGACTTTATTGATACATTATGGTTAATATTTTTTATGGCACTCACTATATCACGCATGAATCTTTATGACTTGTATCCAAATATAGGAATATGTAATATGTAGTATGTATGTATAGGAATATCAATAGTATCAATTGAATTTCTGTACGTCACATTTTATTTATATTTTATTGTATTCTACAAGAAGGAAAAAAAAAAAAAAACAATGCCGATTGCTACAGTTTTACCTTTAAATTAAACAAATTTACATTATAGGTAATTCATGGAAAGTAATTTGTATGAATTCAGATTAGAATAACATAAGGTTTCATATTTTTTTTAATAAGAATTTTTATTGTTTTCTTTTAGGATATTAATTAAAAACGTTGACAAAAGTTAAAAAAGAATCAATACAAAACCGAGAATCTTTGTTGTATATTACATATTTGCTTATAGAAAGAACAGAAACATCGTATTAATTATCAAACTTATTAAAATTGAGAAAGAAGTAGAAATTCAATAAGATTAAACATTTAATTCACGTATTCAAAATAGTTGGTAGACGATAATTTAAAAACGTAAAACATACTTACGCACGTTAAAATTTAAATAGAGGACTATTTACATACATGCCATCTGTTATAATGCAGTTTATAAACTAATTTTAAAATCTCTCTCAGTGAGCTAGTAATAATTTTATCAAAACTTTTCAGGCCGTCATATGTAGATAATAGTTAAGGTTTAAATCCTCGACTGCGCATTATTCTCTCCACAAGTAGGCTTTCGATTTAAAATAACCTCGTGGGAAGAGAATCCATTTCAGTTTGTAGAGAAGGAATAAATGTTTTGGCTCTACTTTAATTTAAGGAATAGTAAGCTTTTGGGGATTTATTGGGGCATGAATATTCTTCAGGAGGTTATCTCTGGTTGAAATGTAAAACTGCTTTGGGATGTCTGTGTATCGATCAATGTTTTAAGAGTAATAATCAAAGTAAATGAAGAAATTTCTAACCAAAATTAATGAGATGGTTTGTTAGTCCATTTTTTGTTTTTGTATCTGAAGTTTATTTGAAGGAGAGTTAATATGCGTGCGTGTGGATTTTAATAAGAACAATATGTATGTAGTGTAGCTTCATAACATTAGTAATTATAATTTTTTATTGAAGTAATTAATTCATTGGTTAGAAAATTCTTGCTTTGTTTTAACAGTCAAATGATTCTTATCAGAAGCAAAAAATGACTTTTCTTTTCTTTTGGTTTTTGTTATATTTTTTGCGCTTCGGGGGGTTTAAAACAAATAACCGGAACGTGTAGTATTTTCCCTTTTTTAAAATTGTCTTATTGAACTATGTATATATTAATAATTCACATCCGCTCTTTTTTATCATTTTTTTCCGTATTGTTTGGTTAGACGAGTGAAAATTTTGACAAGTGAATCCTTTATGGTGACAACACGAAAGATGTTTATAAATAAAGGTTATTTACTGCTAGTTACTATTAACTTTACTGAATTATTATCGAAAACCACACAGATGACTGGGAATCTATTGCCAATATTCCTTTTTATCCAAAGCAACATTAGGTAATTTATCGCTTGCACCCGCTGTTTTTTCCTTAAATTATATTTGTAACAAACCGATATGTGGACGCATGTTGTGTTTTTAGCATCCTCTTCTAAGCTTCACTTGTATGCAACGGAATCTTTGAACTCCATTTTTACCCACTTTAAAAGGTCAGATTAATACAAAATTTTGCTCATTTGTCCAGGACCGATGACAATACAATAATTTCCTAATTTTGTTCCATGTTCTTATCAGGATTATCAGGATTAACTATTTCCTATTTTCAAATCCCATCCCGCATCTGGCGACTAATTTCAGATCCCAGTTCGAGATTTGGCAACTTATTCGAGATTTGGCGACTTATTCCAGACTTGGCAACTTATTCGAGATTTGGCGACTTATTCCAGACTTGGCGACTTATTCCAGACTTGGCGATTTATTCCAGACTTGGCGATTTATTCCAGACTTGGCGATTTATTCCTGACTTGACGATTTATTCCAGACTTGGCGATTTATTCCAGACTTGGCGATTTATTCCAGACTTGGCGACTAATTTCAGATTTGGCAACTAATTCCAGATTTGGCAACTAATTCCAGATTTGGGGACTAAAATATTAAGTTACAACTTAGTTCGATGAACAATAAAAGGGTGTTTTTTAGTTTCTTTTAAACTATACTTTATTTAGAAATGATTAGTGAGTACTAGTACTTGTGATTGAAAATGATTAGTGAGAGTAATTAGTGACTTTTTGTCATTTTTGATGACTGCATTGCAGACTGACATGTAATTGCTCTATGTTTCTTTCTTATTTCGTATTTTTTTTCTCCTGTGGGCCACTTTGTTCAATCACTATGTCATGCGTTGCTGTCAAATTAAAACTTGGGTTTCCAGCGAAAAGTTCATTCATTTGAATAATGTACCAAACAATTTTCCTGATAAATTGCATGTGTATATAACTGCACATCAGCAAACAAAGGCCACATTCCGCATTTACAATAAACACGTAATCGTGACCAATTTATTTCTGAGCATTATGAGCAACTCTACAAACCCACACTAGTCCCTTGTTTGAGCCCCATAATCAAAACTTCCGTGCGAAACGTTACGTGAAAAGTAATTGCTTTTGCCCTCTGTCACGGCGAAGACTTATTAAATCGGGGCGGCGATCCTTTCGAGCACGTAATGAGAGTCGCACTCGCTTTTAATTC
>BMAO01034613.1:0-79707 GCA_019973975.1 Trichonephila clavata
GTAAAAATAACCGTTTACTGCGTTTGTGAAAAGTTTAAAAAAAATGTTTAATTTGTTTGCAAGAAAAAAGGAATCTAAAAGCAGCTTCTTCTGATATTGTGTTTAAAATCTAATATCTTCTACACAGCATCGAGATGTTTTAAAATAAGTCAATAAATTCGATGTGCGTTATTTTTATCTAAATTATTCCAAAAGTTCAATTTTTTTTAAAAAAAGAACTTTTTTCATCCATACAAAGTTTTTACTAAAACTTGTATTGGAATAAACCAGCAAAAATCAACTAGATATTATTTCCCGCCTTATTTTGAGGCTTTAAAACTCTCAAAAATCTTCACATTTCTTTCAAAATTTCTTGAACTAAAACCTTATTTATTGAGTTAGAATTAGACATGACACCGTATCTACGCATAAAGAAATCGAATGTTTTAATAAATACGTTTGATTTTGATCACAAAAACAATTATAATCCCTCCATATATAAAATGCATATGATGAAGCATAATATATTTCATATGAGTAAAACAATTGCAATGCTCCAGCTACGGATTGAAAAACAAGTAAACACTGGAAAAATAAAAGTTTCGTAAATATTTGCATTGTGTGAAAAATGAGATAGCAGCAGAAAACGGGAAATATGAAGTAAAAACAAAAGGAATAATAAAATTTTAAAATATTCTACGAATTGAGAGTCGGAATAATGAGTAAAATAATAAGGAAATAAATAATCAAGTCTTCGAGAAGGCTAAAGATTGACAAAAGTTCGCTAAACCAATGAATCACGTGAAGTTAAAAAGGAAGCAATATACGAGCAATTAAGACAAATTTGAGTAATTATGGGTGATATACGAAAGGAAAAAGTTGGCAATTCGAGGTATACTGAACCGTAGATGCCGTTGATCACTTAAACGCAAATGATGAATAAGATTTAATAAATATTCATTTGGCTTGCCGGAAATCCAAAGATGAGGAAAATGTAGAATAAATATAGAAGTTGATTCGTAGAAACATATCAATCAACTCAACATTCTTTATGACCTTTCAACCCACTTTACTAAAGAAATATGAAAGCACCCACTAACAATTTGGTATTGAAAGCAGATTTCCAAATTTGTTGACATAACAAGATTGCAATTCAACAACAAACACCGTGGAAAAAGTAAATTAAAATCAACATAGGATCTTTGTCAATATTTTCTTAACAATAGATTTGATCGCGAAATAGTCTTCAGTAAAGGTATAGCTATAAAATTATTTTGGCTGGTACCTAAGATTAATTATGAAAAATAACGTAATGAGAGCAGTTGTAAAATAATATCCCTCTTATTTTTATGTAATTCTGTATTGAAATTATAAAATGTAATCACAAAAAATATTGAGAACGTTCCTTGAGCTGCATACAGGCGTTGAGATTTAAAAGTGAATTTTTTTTAATGACTCAAAAATTATATTTATGCTTCACTTAAATTACGTAAGTTTAATGGGTAAAAAAATAAACTGAAGCATTTTTTCTCTTGTTGTTTGGATAGATGCCTCAAACATCACATATTTTTAAAGCAGTGTTGGACTGTATTTAGAAATTTCCCAAGCATGATAATTCCAATCTATAACATGGCCATTCCTGTGAAGGGTCTTACGTTCTTAAGTTTTTATTATCACTGGTCAATGAAATGCTTAAGAATCAATATATTGTCATTATAACTTGAATTAAATACTAAAATGATTTTATTGAAAATTTAAAATTCGTTAAAGGGGTGTAATTTAATACATTTGAATTTTTCAATAAATGTACTATTCTATTAAAAATAAAATTTTGAAGTTCTTTCATGTCATTGTACAATAAATTTTAATCATAGTAAATTTTTTTTCATTTTTCTTCATTTAGAGCCTTTTATTTTTTATTTCATGCTGTGTGTGTGTGGTCTCAAATTTACAATTAATATTGGACATAACATTTTATGTGTGTTATATTTCCTTTAATATTACCTGTATTTATTTCATTGAAAACCTTTTAATTTTATAATTACTGAAATGAACTTTTAACAAACAATATATATTAAAAAAATTAAGTCAATTCTTACCTAGGCCAACAAAGAAAATTTTTATTTTAGTTATTTTTTATTAAATAGTTACAATTAATACAAATATGTATACAATAAGTACATAATGCGGAATCACAATATTAAGTGACAAAATAGAAAGAGATTTTCCTTTCACACACACACACACACACAAAATCCATGTTCTATATATGGTGTTGGACTATTTTTTGTTTGTTACTATTTATTCATTAATTAAATTTTAATTATTCGAAAAAAATGGTAAAATAAAAAAATAAATCACGTTCTCAGAAAATTAGACCATCCCAGGTGGGATTGGAACCGACGACTTTTGGATTAAAAGTTCAATGCACCATTCATTGCGCTACAAGGACACAACGAAAAATTTTCCTTTCAAAATATGCTGTTGGACTATTATTTTTGTTTATTACTTTTTTCATTTTTCAAATTTAATTAAGGAATTAATATTTGAAAAGACTGTATTAGCACGATTTTTTGAATAAAATCATTTTCTAATCAACTTTTAATCCATTATTTGGAAATAAGACTGTAATAGTTTCTAACCTATTTCTGTTCTTATTTTTATAAAGCCCATGTGTGTGTGTAGTTGAATAGTGCAACGTTAATATTCACTCACTCATTTTTTATGTTTATCGATATATCATTTTCAGTAAAATAATAATTGCTCACTTCAAAGTTATAAAAAACACTAATAAGATAATCAAATAAAAACAACAAAATATTCTCCGAAGCATTTGTAAAAAAAAAACCATTACTCTCTCTCTCTCATCTCTATCGATAATTAATGTTTTCAGTTCCATTATCTAGCCCACATAATATTAGAGATTTGTAAACTTAATGAAAACATTTACATTTATAAATTAATTAAAATACACATTTCATTAATTATTATTATTCTATTATTTCAATTTCAAACAAATAAATGTGAACTCTCCGGTTCACAAAAAATAGTTTATAGGTCATTCAGTTACTTCGTGGTAATGCCAGTAGAAGAATTCAAGAAACGTTTTTAGTGCGTCAGTGATAACCCGTACCAACTCTGTTGGAATAGAATTCTGGACTAGTTCATTCAAATGTGATAAATGAACGCTTGTCAGAAGCTCGAAAACTGACTCTATAATTTTTTATTGGGTCGCTATAGTCACTGAAGCTGGTTGAGAGATAATATATGGTTTCTTATAGAGAAACAAGTCTGGATTAACTTAGAGATAGATAAAAAGAGAACACACACTTTTTATAATTATTTTTGGGGTTGCCAAACTATTGTAAAATCTCATATATAGTCAAAACCTAAGAGATGTGGGATAATCATCAAACAAGTTGTTGTGAATTGTTTGCCTTAAGGTGGTCAAATACGATCAAAGAATTTTTTTTTCTTTTAAAAAAAGTCGCATTTTTGAATAATTGTTTTATGGTTCTTAGGTGTATTGTCAATAATAAAAACAAGTATACTAAAACTATTTTTGAAAATGTAATACTTTCTGAATAACTGGGAGACTTGTAGTAAATCAGCATTTCTCAAACTGGGGTGTGATAATCCTACGTGGAGGCGCGATCATATCAAAAAATAGAGAAACGGAGATTATTTTTTAAAAAATATTATTAATTTACTGAAGCAGCCAAACAAAATACATTCCAACAAAATAAACGCGGATATAATATACTTAAAAATGTATCAGAACTGCACAATGTATTTGATAATGAATTTATCAATATTAAGTTAAGAACAATTTCAATAATTACCAATGTGATTCCGCGTGGGCTTATCATATATAAAATTATATATATATATATATATATATACATTATATCTTGATAATTTGTGCGGTTTATAATTAATGTCATTGTAGCTTTACGTCAATGTATATTATTACTGGATTCAATACGTAGTTATTGTATAAAGGGGGGAGCGAGGAAAATTATGATTAAAAATCGGGTAGCAAATATTGAAAGTTTGTTAGAAGCACTTAGTAAGTTTTAAAGAATTGTTAACTACTGTGTATCCCGGCGTGCAACGCGTACATTTAACACAAAAAATACGATCGAAATTTGCAGGTTTACGTTATACGCTGGGTATACAAATTATAGCTTTAAAAATAAAAGAAGAAAGGAACAGATAAAAAATTAGATTTTATTATATGCATATAGAAATACTATTTGTTTAAAAAAATAAACAGTATTCGTAAATTAACAGTTTATTTAAAAAAAGAAACAATATGCATAAATTAACAGTTTAATTAAATAAATAAAAGTATTCAAAAAATAACAGTTTATTTAAAAAATAACAGTATAAATAACATTACTCTTAGGATTTTAAAGAGTTGTAGTTTTCGAAGTATACTATGTTTTCAAAAACCTGGGATAGTACTTTGAAAATTGATTTTAAAACACAAGAGCATTGTATACATATGTACCTAAAAATATAACAATGCAGTTTTAAAGTATGAATGTGCATTATACCCTAGAATGTACGGTATGTTTAGCGATCTGCATAAAATTCTAATGCAGAAAATCTATTTTTCTTTGCACGCAAGTTACAGAATAGAATTACGGATAAAATGAACCACAAGATCTATATAAATTTTTTAATGGAAGTTAGTTATGTAAACAATGTGTAAATACGCATTTACCTATACATTTACAATTTTTCTAAAAGCACTTATAAATAAGAAAGTATTTCCCCAATAACAAAACTTTTGCTTCATTTCCCTGCTCATATTATTTGTGAAACATATGCTGACTTTTTTTTATACGAATATTTTAATCATGTTCATGGGTACAATTTTTTTTTTGAAAACAGTTATGAGAAAATTGAAGTTAAATATTTACATCCGGTTTGGTTTGACTTCATACACAAAAAAAGTATTTTATAAATGTTATAATGTTTTTCTACACCAGGGGCAAAATAGGAAATTCAAATAAAAGATTAATATAAAAATTTAAAAAAAAAGTGCAGAAAAAAAAATCGACGATATGATCGAAAATCTAATCTGGTACCTTAGTGGTCCGTCATTTTATAAAAAGTAACTACTTGCTTCCACGGGCATTTTTCAGAGGCGAGAGGGGTTCAAGGTCGAATGTCCACCATTTTGGTATCATATTCCAATATGCCGCCAAACATATTCTAATTTTATCGATTGTCGGGAACAAAATACAGAAATAAATGAATTATTAAATAAATAATTAGCATTAATTAATAAAAATATTAATAAAAAATACCGTGAAATCCGGTGTGTAACGTGCACCTATATTTTTAAGATGATTTTTTTAATTTTTAGGTATATTCGCCGTATAGCACGCATCTCATTTTTAACGAAGAAATCTGAATATTAATATACACTGCTTTACGTTTGAAGATCATTTATCTGATTATCCCAGATTTTAGAAAAATAGTATACTTCTAGAACTACAATCTTTTTTTAGTTCATAAGACAAGTCGTTTCTTTTAATTAAACAGTGTTTTGATACAAGTAGAAGCTAATTATTTTTATGCTTATCTCTTTTGTTATTTTTAAAGCTAACGTTTTTATACCCGGCGTATAACGCGCACGCGTAATTTCGATATTATTTTTTGTGTTCAAACTGCGCGTTTATACGGTGGATTTTAAGGGAGTTAAATTTTACGTACTATACACAAATGATTAAATCAAGGGTATGGGAAAATTCAGAACCGGGACCCCTACTCCCTTTGTGTGCGTTATGAATTGACATAATTTTCTGTTTTTTATGCTATTAAAGCGATACGCAGTAGTTATTTTTGTCAGCATTAAAAAGATGCATCTAATTTTAAAGATACATATATTCTAAGTTACGCGAGTTGAAACATTTGTCATCAATGTCCAGGCTCTAGTGATGAATGACAAAAATATTGACAAATCCGGCGGAACTAATACATCCGATCTCAATCCCAAAAGTAGGCCAAAATTTTATGTTGTTGATAGTAAGATATTTATATTTAAAAAAAAGGAAAGAGTGTTCATTTAATGTGTGTTCTGGTTCTGACGATTTCGGCTCAAATCAAAATCTCTTCTCTGACTTAAAATAAAGTAGTCCATTATTAACAAAAATATTTGAAACCACTCAGGTAAGTGATTCCTTTTTCCATTGAAAGAAAGTATGAGGCAATCTTCTATATCGTTAAGGTGCGATATTTTGATTCCAGAATACTTAAGAGAGAATAATTCTAAATATAGAGTCAGGGATTTAAAACGTTTAAACTTTTTTTTTTATGGAATTCAGTAATAATACCATACAATAGGTGTTTACAAAAAAACAAAACACATTTTAAGAAAATATTCATAACTTTTTAAATTATAAAAATGTTTTGTCATTTTCGAATGTATTTAAATCTCTCCTAGATATTAAAGTATGTGAAATATATTGTTGAAAAAATTTCTGCTTGTACTTGAACGTCATGTAAATTATTACGACGCACAAGATCGGCATTGGCGTAGTTAGGCAAGAAAAAATAATATTATAGCTTTAAAAAAACTAAAAAACAATCTTTATAGTTAGTTAATCGAACTAAGTTATAACTTAATCTTTTAGTCGTCAAATCTGGAAATGGGATTGACATTAGTCGCCAGATATAAGATGGAATCTGAAAATGGGAAAATCGTTAATCCTGATGATCCTGATCAGGACAATGGAACAAAATTATTAAATTATTGTATTGTCATCGGTTCTCGACAAGTGAGCAAAATTTCGAACTAATCCAATCTTGTAAAGTGGGTAAAAATTGAGTTAAAAGATACCGTTACATACAAGTGAAGCTTATAAAAGAGTCTTAATAATAATTAATTTGGAAACTCAATGTAAACCAATTTTCAATTTGGCAAAATTTTAAAAATAAATTATCAAAAATATTTTATGCGTTGTGATTTATTGAAATTTTAATCTAAAAAAGTTTATTGAACGCGCATGATTATCATCCCAATGATTAAGCTAGATAGATCGTTAGCTTAGAAACTGGGCCAAAATTGAAGGCTTTGTTTGGTAACCGCCAATCACGAGCTCAGGACCAAGCCCACATATCTACTACAGCCACTTATGAAATGAACATTCATATTTATTTATAAGTAATAGTACCATTATGGGTAATTGGGTATTAAGAACCTTTTTAAAAGGGAGGGTAAGAGGAAAGTTCCTTTTTTAGGGGATTGGTAGAGTAGGTTTTCTCAAAAAGTAGATGGTTATATGGATATGTTTTCATATTTATATTTTATATTGTGATGCAATAAAAAAATTAGCTTTTTCCAAAGTATAAAATATTAAAGTGAATCTTGTAAATATTTCTTCTTATGATTGAATCTATCAGAAATAAACCTAAAAATACATTTTCGTGTGTTATTATTATTTTTTATTTCGAAAAAATTAACTCCAATTTAAAAATCCCAGCGTTATTTTTCTTCTTAGAGCTAGAGTGATATTAAATAATTGTAGTAGATGTTTTATATTATTATTTAAAACACTCAAGACAGAATGCTACAGAGCTGTTGATGCGTACACCCAACTGGATACATCTATCGATTAAATTTTTTTTTTGTTAGTTCAGAGAAAAGCAACAAAATAAAATTAAATAAATCTAAATTTAAGAATAATAAACAAAGTAAAAAAAATGACGATTAATTATTTAATTCTTTTTCTGATGAAAAAACAAAATCAGAGTATTTTTTTCGAAAAGGAGTGTGAGATTTATTGGAATTCATTAAGTTAATGAAAGAAAAAGGAAGGTTAAAACAATAAAAACCTTAAATGAGCTTAATTGGCCTAAAGAACGAAAAACAATTAATGAATAGCATGTGAAAAAGGAAATATGTTTGTTCGATTTGTAAAAAGGAATCGAAGGTCGAATTAATGGAATTATTAATTTATGAATAATTATGCACTATATGGTATTGTTCTAAGAGGGTAAAAAACTCCCATGGAGCGGTAGTATAAATATTCTCCCCGTTTCACAATATAAAGATTGATTCTACAGAGCTTATAAATTCAATAAAATAATTCATTATTGAAAATAAAAATCATTTAATGCTTTGTGAATGTCAGTTCGGCGACCTTTGAATTATGTTGACCAAGTAATTCTATACTGTATGCCATCATGCTAATTACAATTTAAAATGATGAAAAAATTTGCTAATTGACGTGATCAGTAGTTTGTAATATAATACGATTTAAATAAACATATTTAATTGAGCAACGTTTTTGAAGAAAGTTTTTTCTTATGACACTGTACCTCACCTTTGTATTTTTTAATTGGGGCTAATGATGTACTTTTTAAAAAATGAATTTATGATATCAATTTGATTTTCTCAAAAAAAAATTTTTTTTTTTTATTATTTCACGGTAAATGGTTAACTAATTTAGGTTTTAGGTACAAATAATTATTTTTCAGACATAGATAACGATTAATCTTCAATAATCTCCATCGTAATTATTGAATTTCGAAACATCTTAAAACACTAATTTAAAAATTTAAAAGTGAGAAGAAGAATATGAGATCAACATGACCAATATAAAAATGTTTAAAATATGCTAGAGAAAAAAATAACTGTTAGCGGGAGAAAGAAAATATTTCGACATAAAATATAATAAATAATAATTTGAAATAAAGAATAAAACAATTCGAAAAGAAACATTTCAGTTATTACATTAGTACTTTAAAAGCACATTCATATATACTTTTTTAGGAAAATATAATAAATTATCTTTGAATGGCTAAATCATTGTGCAACAAATAAAAATTATAGTAAATAAGTGTGTTTTCGAATTTATATATATTGAAGACACATAAAATAACGCCCGTGCATCATAAGTACCTCACGGGGCTTACAGAAGTAAATAAAACAACAAATTGAGATAAATAAAATAAAAAGTAAATAACAAAAACAAATCAATTACAAAGAGAAAAATACATTACAAAATAAAAGAATTACGAAACAAAACCAGTATAATGAAGTTTCAAAAGTAGAAAAATTTTAAATTATTAAGTCAAATCTATGAAGATACAAAAAAGTGAACGAAGCTTTACTTGTAAAAAATTAGAAGCCCAGTTGATTTTAGGAGCATGCAGTTTGACTTCCAGGCATCTTCTTTCTTTCTTAAATTTTGAAGAAAACAGGATAAAAATGTTCCACACTTTGCTCCCCAACAACATTACAGTTGCAAAGTTTGGAAGGACCACATGTTGTATCTATTGAAGTACACTTTAAAAAACTACCATTACTAGTAAGGAATTGCGCAAGTTTATAGTTTGTAAAAAAGAAGTATATTGAAGGGAAAATTTTATTACTATTTTATTCCGTAAATTTTTAGATACTTTGAATCAAAAAAGCAGTTGAAGAAATCAAAACAATCAAACTGGCAACATTATTTTAACGAATATGCCTCAAGATAAATTTTATATTTAAACAAATCTTATTGAATTTGGTTTCCGACGCTTTTTTGCTTTTTTTTTCATTGAAAATGATTTTTTTCTTAGAAACTGGCTTAGAGAGAGAAAGAGAACATAACTTCATTTTTTTTTCATAAAGTTCATTTTTAGCACTGGATCAGAACTAAAAAAAACTACTACACAGACTATTTAAACACAAATACAAGATAAAAACTCTTACCCAATATTTAAGAGTATTAGAGTTTTCAAAAAATGAGTCTGATAAATCCTGTTTTAATGCCCCATCTTTCTATTTAAAAATAAATATCCTCCATATACTGAAATTAACTGTTTGAGCCTTTTGACTATACTGGGCTTATGATTTCTTAAGCAAATGTTTCGTATGTCACATGTCAAAACAATATTTAACAAACAATATTTAGTTTTATTACAAAACTACAGAGCATTTTCATATTTTTAATAAAAGATCTTCGTTATTTAATTAAAATTGACAATATTAAAACAGACGTGTGTTTAATTTTATACCTTGGGTCTGCAGCTTACACTTCAATCAAACTGAAATTTTTAATTTGTTCTGATTAACTTAATTTTTTTTCCAAAAGATATAATTATTATGATGGGTGTTTAATTCACATCTTAACTGAATTTCTGTACTTTTCTTTTGTTCCGTCAAGTCAAAGCCTCACTAATGCATGCAATCTAAATGTAATGGAATCTTAAGTCACTTATTTTGATACGAGAATGCTTATCCAAAGGATAAAATGAAATGATATTTCAAGCAAAAAAAGTTTCAATGGCGTCATGGATGACGTCAATGAGTATCCTTGCTGAATATCAAACAGACATACAACTAAGCGAAATCTTAACATTTGATGAGTTACTTGAGCCATCAGTGAATGCACCATCATAAACTTGTAAACGCAGCACTAATCTCATTGGCTTTCTGGTTACCCCATCCTTTTATTTATATTCATTACTTTGTGGTGCGTTTGAAGGATTCAGAATGACGACGTAGCAATAGTGGTTATGATCACGAATTCGTGGCTGGCGTGTCGTGAGTTCGAGACCTAGCGCTACTGAAGACCCGCTATGTTGTTGTTGTGTTGTTACTTAAGCCACCTGATCGACAAGAAGCATCAAATCAAGGTCCACGAAATTCATCGCGGTGAAGGACTAGATTTTTACGCCTGTCGTTAGCCTTGGCTTCAAGCACAATGCAAGTGACAGTACAATTTTGCTCGGTTCCACCCTAATTTTGAGGGAAAATACCCTGGGGGGGTCAGGGGCCTCCCATCTCTTTTCCCCTTCCATCAACATCACGAGAGGTCCTGCGGCTCGATGGCTATTTAGAGTACCTCCATGCCGCGGAGGCACTACGCATTTTCAAACATCCATGTCTTTTCCGGGATTCGAACCCAGGCCCTACGGCACCGAAGTTAGCATCACTAACCACTATACCGGTTGGGTGGCTGGACTCACTATGTAGTGGGGCTGATGTACGTTAAATATGTCTGTCAATGGCCAAATTTCTTTCATCGGCATTGTGTAGAAGCTATGAGCAGCCTCTGCCACTCAGGTGTCGTCCTTGTCTCTTGACAGAGGTTCGTCATTAATAGCCATCGTGCTGTTTTATAGTGCGACATTAATAAGTATTCATTTCCTTGACTGATTTGAAACCATGCATTGATTGAGAGGAATCTCTCAGAGGTTGAGTATTTTTGACTGTGGAAAGAAAAAAAAAAAAAAAAAAAAACAGATGTATTTAAAAATAGAAAAAAAATATTTCTTCTGTTTGTTTATTATTATCCTCCAAATTTTAATATATCTTTATAAAATTACAGTTCACTAAGTTTATCTTAAAAGCCGTCAGTGCATTTCCATAATAAATGGTTTTACTTAAAATCCGAGTCAGTCCTGAGGTGGTGAGATGTGGATGCAAGATGTGAACCTCATATCCTTATATCTACATAGTATAATTTTTTTTTGATAGAAAATTTCTCAAAATTTCGAAGAGCACAAACAAAGAACAAATTCTACAACCCCCGAGTTCCACGCATTCAAATCACAAATTAAAAGAGAACTATAAAATTATTATTAAATTAATAAAGCAATAGGGAACATGTTTATACGTGCTAATTTGTTATGGTTCATAATATCTATGATTTTACGAATACGCCTCTGATTTATATTGATTTTATTATAACTGCCCTTAAAGGTATCCGACTACCTTAAAATTGCGATTTTTTCAAAAATTGAAATATTTTATAGGCCATCGTATTAGCTTTATAAAAATACCATATTTTCTTCACTAGAACAAAAACTACAAGTGTTTCAGTAAAAGCATATGTCATTACTTTAAGGTATCCGAACACATTGAAAATGACGAAATTCAGCCAAGACAGATAATTTTGTTTTTTATTTTATTGAATAGAGCTATTTTTTGACTTTACGAAATATACTTTGTTTTGTTTGTACGCTACCTAGAGGCCAAGTTGCAATCAATTTTAAAAAGTCAGAAAAACCAGAAGTGGGTTTTTGATCTACCAGAATGGGCATCGGATCGTGGCTAGCGTGTCATGAGTTCGATCCCAGTACCACTGAAGACCCGCCGTGTAGGGGAGCGATGGACGTTAAATCTGTCAAGAGCTCAAACGTCCTTCCGTTGGTGTGGTAGTTAGGAGAGGGGGGTGTCAGCTCAGGTGTCATCCACATCACTTGACCATGGTTCAAAATTACGCGGACCGTTCCCAAAAGCCCTCGTGTAGCTGAACAGTGGGACGTTAATATTTCCTTACCCTTACCCTAAAAAAGAAGTTATAATGTTTTAGTATGCTATTTTGTTAAAAAGTACTCCGAACGTGTTCGGATGCCTTAAGCAAGGTTGCTTTATAACGCGTTTTACTCCGTGTTTTTTTTTGAAAATTGCTCAATCAGCGATTGCTCAAAAAGTTTTGAAAATAATTAACTGAAATTTTTTGTGGATATTCTGCATAATAATAGAAGTTTTTTAACCTTCAGATTTATCAATCACTGTTTTATTACAAAATTTACAGTTCCTCATGTTAATATAATCACTGTTTTTTTAAGCAATTTCATATAATAACTAAGGTAAAGTGCTCTAGTTTTTGCAAAAATTAAAATATCTCTTATTGTGACGGTTATTTCAAAAAGGAATAACATAGCAACACATCAGAATTGAAAAATTGAAAGTTTGTTCATAAATTTTGGTACAGAATGAGCCGCGTTTATCTTATTTTTTGTCAATTTTTACCGATTTTTTCCCCATTTTAGTAATAATAATTTCTTTTTATTTTCTGAATTTTAGCATATTTTTCTTAAAATATACTAAACAAATCTAAAAACAACAACAAAAAAATCCCCATATTTCTATTTTTTTTAAAAAAAAAGTTGTTGCAAGTAGTTGGATACCTTAATGGAGAAAATGCAACCTCACACGAAATCAATCTTTGATGTATAAAACTGAACAATATAAAATGGTGTAATGCCCCATAAAATACATCATGTGTGAACGTTTCTGAATCTAACATTTCAACCAAGTTTTGATTAAAAATGCAAATGTAATAGAGCTTGAGTAAATTAATCCCCACGAGACAGACATAAACTGATGAACAAAGGAAGACGAATCTATTGTCCAATTAATTTATAGCTTTATTAAACAATACATGACCAAAATGCAATAAAATTTGCATTCATGGCAATAGTATTGGGGGGGGGGTTGTTAAAATAAATTTCCATCTATTCTTTGTTATAATGGTGCTAATTCTAAACAGTATTCCAATTTTTTGCTACACACCGATTGCACATAGAATAATCCTTGAAGCAAACGATTTTAACAATGCTATCAAATATTTAAAATTCTATAATCTCATATTCTAATCTCTCCAACACAAATAAAGTATATATAAATATATTATTGCCACTATATATATGTGCTTGATACTTTTTAAAACTAAACAGGTTATCGATATTTGTAGGGCATGTCTATAATTTAGACATGTAGGTCTTTCTTGTAGCAGGAGTTCAACTCGTGAGAGCCATAGGCGTTTTAGTTTAAGGCTGTGAATAAATATATATGCATGGCTTTGAAAAAAAAATGTAAGGAATAAAATACATAACCTTTTTCCATTGTTAAAGCATAAGGTCAAATGGTCTTTTTATAGGAAGTTTAATAAGTTATAAATTTAATTCTAAATTGTACAAAATGAAATCAAAACAAGACAAAAGTCTTTCAAGGAGTTTTAAGTATATAATATTGGTACTGTTATTGATGTACCATTTTATACATGTTTTAAATACGAAAAATAAATCTCCTTATAAATTTGTTGGTAAATTACTTATTTTTTTCACACATGTGAAACAATGAAAAATAAATTAATAGAACCAAAAAAAAAAGGAAGAGAAAAAAATGGTTAGAGAGATTTGAGGAGCAAAGATTGAAAAAAAAATTTAGATAAATAAAAAGTACAAAGTCTCAACAACGGATTTTCTGCGAAACAAAAGAAACTGATAAAATAATGACAAAAAGACGAAATAAATCTCTAAATAAAAATAAAATCAATGATTTCTTTTTAGATATACAGACATTAATGATAGAAAAAAATTACGTAAAATTTTTACTAGAAAACAAAATAACCTGAAGAATATAGCAACACACTGGCATTACATTAGCTCCAGTGAAAAAAAAAAGTAAATCTTTAATTTAATATTATTTTACCCTTTTTTTTAAACAGTAAATGTTTCTTTATATATATTACCATAAATCATTCACACACTTCTGTTACTACATAGGCTCGCAACGTGGGCGATAACACCCCCTGAGGGCGTTGGAGGCTTTTAAGGGTAAAAGACCCAGAGAAAATTAGAGGACGTTGAGATATCACGGAGGGGCTTGGACAGATTAACCAATATAATCTAAAATAGACTAAAAAAACACGCTGATTATGTACTAACAAAAGTAAACTTTAATACTGTTTACTTATGTTGATTGTATGTACTTAAATCCTTTTTATATGACGTGCGAAAATTCACATATTTCCTTAGTTCGGGAAAAGAATGTGCAAAACTTAGATTGATATACATTAAATTGAATGGTATACATAGTGCATTTTAATTTCTGTAGTGCAAGTGTGTCTTTGTCTGTGAGCAGTAGGAAACATGTTTCGTCCACTGCATTTCATTACGTATATTATCCAAGAAGCATAATTAAATGTGTTAACAAGGAATTAACGTGATTCTTTAAAGCCAGAAACTATCAACTTATAGTTATTTTGAAAGCAATAGTTTATTATGAATTACTTCGTATAATCAAAACCCTTGCCTGTCCTTATAACAGGTAAGCTAAAACTTTTATTCCTCTCTTTTAAATTAAGAAGAAATTCACACACAGTAGAGTTCCAATTCCAACAATATCCTATCATGACTAAAATATGTAATTTTACACATTTAAGTATATTTGTAGCAAAGCTACTATTTGAGATTCACAAGTAAAAACAATTAAATAAATAAAAAAATCTATCCTATTAGTAGTAGAATATTTTTCAAAATTTAACTCTTGTTTTCACCATGTATTATGTACACTCTTATTTCTCTAGAGAGGAGGGGAGGGGGCTGTATCAAAATATTCACTCGAAAAGTGGGCTCCAGTTCAAAAAAGGTTGGGAACCTATGTGTTACATAAAACTTAGTTTCAAGAAAATTACGTAAGAAATGTGTGTGTCTCAGCAGAGCTAAAGCGTAATTTATTAAAACCAAAATATATTCTACTGTCAGAGAAATTAATGGGTTCAAACTTGGAATTGTTTGAGAATTCAGAATATTTTACTCGTTTTGCGTGATACGAAAATAGGGCCGCTGAAGGTCGGTCGTGAGTTTCGTGGCCAGTAGGACGAGGATTCAGCTCCTAATTTTCCAAAAAGCTCTGTTGTATGCTATGACTGTGACAACTGTGTACTAGATTCAGCTGGTCTAAATGTTGTTTTGGGGCCATAATGTGAAATTTGGTCAGTACAATGTCATTTCCAGCGTCACCTTTATCAATTGACATGGTTATGAATGTTGAGGTTTATGCTATAAAAAATACGTAGTGCAGATTTAGATCAAAGCAAACTGAGTAAAAACATTATTTAGTCATTTCATTTTTTTTTTTTTTGATAAAAAAATAAAACGGAGATCAAAAGTAACTTGAAGACAATAAATTTGCATCTTTTTGGCAGTACTTAAGAATGGATAAATAAATAAGAATTTATATAAAAAAGAATCGCTTAAGACAAGAGGTTCTTAAACTTGGGTCCTCAGACCCCTGAGGCTCCCTATGGCCTTTCTAGGGGTTTCGCGGAATGTCTCTAATATTAAGATTTAATTCTTTTACAGACTCTGAAATGCTTCGTCGAAAAATTGAAAGATGGGCTATTTTGAACGAAATCATAAAATCCCCCTCCCCATAAAAAAACCCTGCTAGAACATGTATTTTAGTCTAGAATATTAAGTCAGGTAAGGGTGTTCAAATTCTTGGGGGTCCGCGATATCAAGCAGATAGATAATGGGAAGCTGCGGCGATCGAAAGCTTAGATAGATTGATTTATTGAATATTCATGCCGCACTGTTCAGCTACACGAGGGCTTTTTGGTGACGGACCTCAAAATTTTGAATCATGGTCAGGTGACGAGAACGACACCTGAGCTGGCACCCCCTCTCCTAACTACCACACCACAAAAACGGGAGGACGTTTGAGCTCTCGACAGATTTAACGTGCATCTCTCCCCTACACGGCGGGTCTTCAGTGGTACTGAACTCGAACTCATGACATGGGTGCCATGATCCGATACCTTGAACACTTGGATACCGGCAGCCACTCGAAAGCTTAAGAACGCTGGTTTAAGATTAATTTTTATTGTACACAAAAATATCCACATAAAATATTACTTTTTTTAGTGATTTTGAAAATAACTCGAAACATCATTTGATATTGTTAATAGTAAATAGCTTTATTTGTTTCCGAAGTAATCTCAGTGGAAACGCTTAATGAGAAAAAAGGTTTCATGGGATTCACGCGCTTGCATTTTTCAAATGAATGCTTTTGGTTTGGTGAATAAAGCAATATATATCAATTATTTTATCTCAATTAAAAATAGTACAGATAAACGAAACAAAATAAAAAGCTCTTCAATAAATTAGTTTTAAGGTATCCGAACACGTTCGGAGTACTTTTTAACAAAATAGCATACTAAAACATTATAAATGCTCTTTTAGGGCTCAATACCAATAAATATTACTATTTAACTATCAAAATTTAAAATAAACTACCTGAATTTTACACAAATCACAATTATAAGCGAAATTGTAGCAATATTTTTGAAAAACTTGAAAGCAGTTATAGAAAAAAGTAATAAACATATATTAGTAAAAGTATTACTAAAGCAAATTAGATGCATTTATCTAGAAAATGTACTAAAATTTTGATTTTTTTAATTAAAATTTGAAAATTTTAGAGCTGATTGAGTAAACATTATAAGAAATGTTACATTTTTTATGAGACCATTATTTAAATAACAAGACATAACTCAAAAAGTATTCATACAATAAGAAATATTTTAGTACATTCTCTAGAAAAACATAAATATCAGGTTCAAAATGGTTTTTAGAAATACATTCGTAATATTTTGAGTTATCAGACTCGCCTTGACAGATTTTGAGCAATTTAAATGCCCACTTCTGGTAGTTTACTGCATTTGTTATTGGTTTCCATGGTACCGTCGAGTGATTGTGGTCACAAATCTATGTGAATGGAGTTGTTTCTCTGTCAAATCATGAGTTCAAGTTCTGATTCCACTAAAGACAATTCGCATGAAGAGCTTCTTGCACGTTCAATCTGTCGAAGTTCAAAGACCTGGCGTCAGGGGATGTGGAAGTTCTAAAGGTAGGATGTCAGATCAAATATAGTCTTCGTTACTTAAGAGAGGTAAGGGTTTCGCACCACAGGTCAGAGGTTCTGTCCTCGGGCTGGACAAGGTCAACTCAGCCTCTCATCTCTTTAGTGGATCGATAATGAGTACAAAGATTCCTTGTGGACTAAACACAGGGTTTTTTGCTTCAGACTGATCACCTGATCGGGACATCTGTGCATGCAACTCAGCGCCCAATGGTCACGTATACTGAGATGGGCACAGTAGACCTTGGCCCTCATGGGCTGTTGCGCCCCTGAGTTTAGTTAAGTTTTACTTAAGAGTGGTTCAAAAGATTACGTCAAAAGATGGGGTGGCACTTGAGCTGGACCGTTACTCTCTTGACTTGTATTCCATTCAAATGAAGATTTTGTGCCTTGACATAAAAAAAAACAACCACCAGCATCTTTACACGAAAGGCATTCAGAGAAATCAAGAGTCTAACACATGGCTTGTGACTGAAACATCGGCGATTAAAAATTTGAGAATAGGAGAAACCCTTATCTGGTCTGTATGCAGTGAGAAATATGTTTTGATAATTGTCAGATTCCTGCTCCCACTTCTTCAACCTGAATATATGTGGGACTATGTCTAGGGGTATAGGGAAATTTTGAACGAAAGGAAATATTGTAGCCAATTTAAACGAACAATTAATTTATTAAGATAAGGAAAATGCGTAAAAGATACACTATTTACAGCATTTAATTATTTACAAAGAAAAGGATAAACGAAAACTTGAATAGAGAGCAGGGTTCACTCGCGTGAGATGGGGATGACAAACATCGTTAAGCCTAAAGAGGGGTCTGCCTTGTTTGTAAAACAAATTTGCTAAGAGGACGTCGACCTTATTCGTTCATAGTCGGTGTAGGAGTGAAATAGTCAGGGGTCGCTTAGGGGTCATATGCGTCTGACGACATCGTGTCCGAATTCTTTCCTTGGACATTGAAATTCCTCTCGAATCGATTTGGTTTGATTGGCGTTGCCATCCCTTACAGTCTCTCTTTCTCGAAATGTAGTGAAAATTTAAAGCATTTTAATTAATTATTTTAAAACAGTTTAATGCTCTATTTCCTACATATATTCGATGCATCCGCAAAATTGGAAATAAGTAAATAACAGTATATTAAAAGCTATAAAGATAGAAATTTCTTAATAAAACTCAACATGGTAAATTTAGTGAGTTCTGATTGTGAAGAATTTGAAAAAATGAGAAACAGAATTCATCTATATAACAGTAAAATTTATTTGTTTCATACTGTAAAAACTACCGAAGTTATTGAGAAATAACTAGTGAAGTTGAAACAAAAAAAACCCCCCCTATCTCTTTCTTATCTTTAACTTCATTTTGCTCAAAACAACAAATTTTAGCTTTCGCGCAGGATTTCTCAGAAACTATTAATATCAATTTGAAATTTCATACATGTGTTCAAAATAAGGCTCTTCATAACTAAAACAACAAATTTCAAGAAAAAAAAATTAATAAATTTTTTTACTTGATTTTTAATTTGTTTTTCTTAAAATTTTAAAATTTTCGTTATAATTGTATTTAAAAAATATTTTTTTCTCTAAATTTCTTAAAAGTTAGTATATTTTCTAAGGTGAACATTTTTATACTAAGCAAAATTAATTTTGTAAATTTTGATCAATTTTGTACTTTAGAATCCTGCGCGGTGTAAAATACCGATTTTCATATTTTTGAAAAATTGTCCAATTTTTATTTCTTTATCACTTTTTAAATTTTTTCTGAAATTCTCTGAAAATTTGAGAAATAATGTAAGTACATATGATTATCATGTGATAAAAATTTCATATGATTGTTCAGTTTTATTGCCAAGTTACATTGTTTTAAAGAAGGATGTTTTTTTCGAGTGCACAGTTATATGTTAAGGGTCCTGTGTGAGACGTCTTAAATTAATTATAAAATACATTGTGCAATATTGATACATTTATAAGTGTATTATATAGGTGTAAATGTGTATTTTATTTTTTATTATGTCGGAATGTATTTTGTTTGTTTACTTTTGAAAAATTAATAATTTTTTAAAATATTTTTTTGTTTTCGACTTTTCAATGTGCTCGCGCCCCCTTGTAGAGCTATCATGCTCCAGTAGGGGGCGTGCTCAACAGTTTGAGAAACGCTGTTATAAGGTCTATTCAATAACATAGAATTTGAAGTGTGTCTTATTAAATGAAAGTTTACTTTATAATAATAAAAATTTATCCCAAATTTGGAAAACAAGGTCCATATTTGGACATATGAATGTTTTTATAATTTTAAATAAGGAACAGAGAAATGCTCACTTATATAAAATGGTTATCTTGAAAGTTAATATACATAAAATTGTGTGCTTGTGTCAAGAAAATCTTTTTAATACATAACTTGATACTGCAAACTTTGAGTGACACCTGTATCGACTCTCAAATTTTATTAAAGCTCTAGTATGAACTTTTTGGTTTTTTTTATACTATAAATTTTAAAATTTATCAAAATAAATGAAACTTTTTAATAGTTTAAGATATTTTATATCTTCTCATTAAGTCTTTTTCAACGAATATTGTATTTTAAAGTAAAAAAAAAAAACGAATGGACAATTTTGTATTTGTATTAAGATTCAAATTTTGATACCCATCACCAAATATGATACATTTTCCGTTCTAGATATTCGTATTTAATCGACTATAAAATATAATAAAAACAAAAAATCCTTGAACTGAGTTCAAGATATTTTCAAATAAATGGTAGCTATAAATCAATTCAGTTCGGTAATCAATTTTAACAGGCTATAAATAAATCAAGCTTAAACAAAAACAAGTTACTAAAATCATGAGTTAATTATTATTCATATGGCTTGTTTTTAATCTAAATAATGCTTATTAAAATTCTTAACTTAATGGCTTAGTATAATTTTTGAGATAAAAATTTAAGGACACAAGATGTGTTATTTAAACTTGTATAAAAAATTATCATATTGAAGGGAATGGAGATAAGATTTTCTTGAATGGCAATATTTGTCTAATTTTTCTTTTTCTGCCCAAACTTGAGTGGGTGAATATTTACTCTTAATATAAGGTAAAACGGGGGAAATTGCCACATTTAAGGATTTTTCGATTAATACATTAAAAATTGAAATGAGAAGACTATGAAAAAAATACACTTTATTTTTTCAATATTTAATTGGTTATGTGTGTATTCAAGTTAATTCTCTCTTCTTAGTATGAATAATTTTCATAATAAAATTTTTTTATGTACCATGTTTTTATAACCATTTTCATATATTATCATCCAATTCTGAGCTTTAGTCCAAATTTCAAGTCTCTAGCTCATCGGAAAGTTAGTTTAAAATCGATTACAAATTTCCCCTCAGACAGACATTCAAGAAAGCGAGTCAATCAAAATATATGGTAACCTGGGGAGGGGACACTTTGACCTCAGAGCCACGAAATTGAATAAGTAGACGCAACTCTACCCGTGCTATAGACAGGTGGTCTTTGCCCATGTAAATTCGTGTAAATTCTGGAGTTACGGGGGACCCTGTTGAAATTGGGACCCGAGTTTCAAGACTAGAATTTTTTTTTTACATTTTCATGCATTATCATCCACTTCTGAGCCGTGGTCCAAATTTCAAGTCTCAAGCTCTTCGGGAAGTTAGTTAAAAATCAATTTTAAAAAAAATTCCACTTAGACAAACATACAAGCCTTTTTGGGGGCTCGGGTTCGAGATTAGTTCTTTTACATTACTATCGACAGGGGTCTTTGTTCGTGTAAGTTCCGTAGTTACGGGGCCTCGGTCGAAATCGGGACCCATCTCTTTGAAGGTCCGTGTTCGAGACTAGAACTCTTTTTTTTCACATTTTCATGCATTGTCATCCATTTCTGAGCTAAGGTCCAAATTTCATCGGTAAGTTAGTTTAAAATCAATAACAAAATTTCACCAGGAACAGATATACAAGCCTCTTCGGGGGCACAGGTTCAAGATTAGAGCTTTTTTTAAACATTTTCCTGCATCATCATCCTCTTCTGAGCTACAGTCCAAATTTTAAGTCCCTAGCTCATCGGGGAGTTATTTTAAAAGCAATTACAAAATTCCACCCGGACGCACATACAAGAAAGTGAGTCAATCAAAAAACATGGTAACCTTCTTTGACCTCAGAGCCGCGAAATCGAATACGTAGACGCAACACTACCCTTGCTATCGACCGGTGGTCTTTGTTCATGTAAGTTACGTAGTTACGGGGTCTTGGTCGAAATCGGGACCCACCTCTTCGGAGGCCCGTGTACGAGACTAGAACTTTTTTTTAAACATTTTCATGCATCATGATCTACTTCTGAGCTATGGTCCAAATTGCAAGTCTCTTGCTCATCGGAGAGTTATTTTAAAATCAATTACTAAATTCCACCCGGAAAGACATACCAAAAGCGAGTTAATAATAAGACATGGTAACCTGGGGGCCTGTCTTTTATCCCAGAGTCATAAAATTGAATATGTAGACGCAACTCGATCCGTACTATCGACAGGTGGTCTTTGTTTGTGTAAGTTTTGGAGTTACTGTCGAAATCGTGGTCCGCCTCTTCGGGGACCTGGGTTCAAGGCTAGAACTTTCTTTTTCATATTTTCATGCATTGTCATCTAGTTCTGAACTATGGTCTAAATTTCAAGACTCTAGCTCGTTGGGAAGTTAGTTTAAAATAAATAACAACATTCCACCAGGACAAACAAGAAAACGAGTTAATATAGACACGGTATATAATAAATAAGAAATTTAATGTTAAAGAAATTCATTTAATTGTGGCATGTTCCCCCATATATGGGGGGAAGATGCCACCAGTCAAGGAGTAAGATGCAACAACACCACAGTAAATAACAAAATAAAGCAAACATTACAAAAATAAATATGAAGTAACAATAACTATAGAAAGAGAAAAAACTTAAATTCTTTCATAATTAGCTTGCTAAAAATAACAACAGTACAGGCTCGAATGATAGCCTATACAATATTTCATTCAGTGCAGATGATTGTCTTTGCAATCTTCGGGCATTCATTTGTTGCATACGATGCATTAAATACAGTCACACTTGGGATCTTTTTTAACATAAAAGCATGAAACACAGCATGAAAATCGTCATTATTACCCTCATCAGAATTTCTTCACTTAAGGATGACAAAACGACACGTCTCTTTCTTCTGTTTCTTCGAAGGTTTCTTGTTTTGACCTTACCCACCTTTTTTATCTTTCTTCGGGCCTTTTCCCGCATAGTTGATCTCTTTTCTAATTCAGTTAAGACTTTTTATGTTAGTTTTTTTACGGCCGGTTAGCTTACGTTTCCTGACGTAAGGAATAGGGCTGTGTTCCAGTGTTCTGTGCTGGTGGAGGCAACCGATGGGGATAGACCACTTATCATTAATTGCATTTAGGTATAATTAATTATAATAATAATAATTATTAATGTATTTATATTTTATACAATAGTATACAGTGTCCCAAAATTAAAAAAAAAACAAATTTTAAAGTTCATATCATTTATTTCTGAATCATGTGACGTCTTCCCTTAAGTATAGAGGGAAAATGTCACACGCTTATTTCCTTATTTGCTAAAGTGTTACACTCTACATGCATCGTATGTGTAACATAATGCGTATCTGACTATGTTGCTAATATCTTTTTTTAAAATAACAAGTACGTTTATGAACTTTAAATATGAGATACGGAATACTATAGAAGTTATTCTTACCACTTTAAAAGCTCACGTGATCCAAAAATAACACCGATTAAAGACGACTGATTCAGATAAATTCACAAGTCACACTTAATTTCGGACCAGACTCTTCACACAAGTGGCCCAGTATTGCCCTCTATCGACGCATAAAAGTACTATTAACAAACTAGCATCTTCCCCCGAATTACCTTATTGTTGACACAATTGTCTACATTCTAGTTCCACTTAATTTTAGTAGCCACGGTAGGCTATTGGTCAAAGTTCGGACTTGTGTGTCATAAATTAGAGCCTAGTGCCGCTGAAGACCCGCCGTGTAGGGGTGCGTTACACGTTAAATCTGTTGAGAGCTCAAACGTCCTCCCGTTGGTGTGGTGTGGTAGTTAGGAGATGGGGTGCCAGCTCAGGTGTCGTCCTCGTTCAAAATTCCGTGGTCCGTCGCCAAAAACCCTCGTGTAGCTGAACAGTGCGTCGTTAATATTCACTCACTCACAGTCTCAATTTTGGAGGGGAAAAAAGAGAAATTGATGCTCACCTATCCGATTCTATTAGCATCTTCCGGAACTGATTCTAATGTAGATGATTCAGTAAAAAAAAAAATCTGAGAAATAAAAAACTACACTAATAAAGTACTGACTGTTCAATAACTATTTAGAATTTAATTTTTATTTTATACCTAACCTAATTAATTGAAGTTGAAAAGAAAATTTTAACATAAAAACTTAAAAGTCTGTACTTATGTCTTATTTATTACAACAATTTTCAAATTTCCACCACTTAGACTTGTATTTGCGTAAAAAATTCATAATAAGCCTTAATGAGCATTTTTTTCACTTCATATGCTTTCGTTTGTTGTAAAAGTTTAAAGTATCAAGCATAACTTTTTTTTTATCGGATAATGGTACTCTTCCCAAAACGGTTGCCCTGTACTAAGTAAACTAAAACTTTCCGAGATTTGATTTCATTTTAATTTTTGTCTCCCTCTGAAGCAACACGAGGGCTATTGGCCATAGGCCTCGTAATCTTGATCATCAGTCACTTGAGCTGGCACTTCCCTTTTTCATACCAAACCAATGGAAGGATTTCAAGTCTCGATAGATTTAATATGAATAAACCCTTTTACACGACGGGTCTTCTGTGGGATTCGGGCTCAAACTCATGACTCGACAAGGCCAGGTACGAGCTCACAACCATGACCACTCGGTTACTGTGGTCAAAATATTGCTAGAACATTTTCTAAGTTAGAAAACCATTTCTCTAACAATAGAGAAGAAAACACAAGATAATAGGTTGGCGCAGTAGCCGGGGACTTGTGTCCGGCGTGCCATAAGTTCGAACTTATGACCTGCCGGACACAAGTCCGTGACCATACCCACCTGGCTACTGCGATCACTGAAGACCCGCCTTGTAGAGTGGTTGATGTGCGTTGAATCTATCGAGGAACAAAGTCCTCCCGTTAGAGTAGTGTGGTTTTAGAGGGAGGTGCCAACTCAGGTGTCGTCTTCGTCACGTGACTATGGTTCAAAGTTATGCAGTCCGTTGCCAACAGCCCTAGTGTTGCTTTATAGAACGACTTTACAAAACACTCTCTTACTTTGTCAGGTATAGGGTTCGAGATCTGGTGGCACTAAAGATCCACAGTTCAGTGGGGCTCATGCACGTTAAGTTTGTTGAGTGCACAATATATAGGCTGATGCAGGTATTTGAAAATCAAAGTTCTCACGTGGTGTGAAAGTTTGGTGTTGTACGGAAGTTTTGTGTTTGAGAGAGGGGAATGTCATCTAAGGTTTCTTCATGGTTATTTGATCATGAATCAAAATTACAAGATTTGTCGCTAACAACCCTAGTTTTGCTTTTAAAATGAGACTTTCATAAGTAATAAACCAACAAGATTACAGATAATAGATTTAGAATATCACTTGAAGAAATGTATAATATATTCTTCACTTAAGAAAAAGAATGCCTTCTAATTAAAAAGAAGCTCAAATGCCGTGATTCACTATTTCAAAACACATTCACTACTTGCTAATTATCAAATTAAGAATATCAGAGAGGAAATTTTAATCACTGAAATTACCGAGGCTTTCATTACACCATGAACACTTGTTGCACTTGTAACTTAATTTCAGTGCAATCACAAAATTAAATACTAGTTACACAATTTTAAGGAAACAAGCAACCCCAATAACAACTTCAAACACAATTAACTACCAGATTCTCGAGCGCCAATTGAGAATTCATGTTAATTACAGAAACCTCAATGGGAAACTAAAGAGAAGCCCAAAAAAGATTGCTAACGAAGCCAACTTGGCGAACCTCGGTTTTTCTCATCATCTTGTCAATTCAAGTAGATGCCGGCGCATAAAATGTTGGATCATCTCGCCTTTCGACTCGTGCTTGAAGTGGACGTCCTTTTATTTATCTCCTCTTCCCAGAGCATGATTCGTGTGCTCCTCAGGAGCAATCTCGGCAGCGTGTGTTCGCTGTGACGGAAGTAGGTTACAGCGATCCGAGCGATATTTATCGCTGTTTCATCAGGAACCCATCGTACTTCTTTTCATGCCGCCGACTCTTCGCTTTTGAAAACATTTCACTTTTCTACTCCGTGGGGTGAATAAACGTTGTGTTGATAGTCTGGGATAATCTTGAGGATTTTATACAGGTAAGTGATGCTTTCTTTGGATTGTGGATGAGTAATAGCGGTGTATTTGAGTAAAATTTAATCTTTCAAGTGGTTGCAAGACGCCTCTTAAATTCATTTTGTTTTACTGTTTATTAATTTTGCAATTTTAATTGACCGTGTATTTTACCTTCTAATAGAAATGAAAAATAGAAAAACTATTTTTTTTCCAAGATCTTATTTTGAGAATTTATAACTTTCTAAATAAAATTTTAGATTCATATTTTTGGTTGATGATTTAAAAAAAAAACCCGAAGTATTCTGAAGTATATGTTAAAATTTTTGTTTCCGATTTTAGGAAATTCAGTAGTTGAATAATACGATATCTGTTTCTACTTTCCACTCCTAAGGACCTTATTAATCATTAAATAAAATTAATTTTATTAAACTAAATTTATTAAGTAGAATAAATATTATTTTGCTATAAGCTATCTTTGAGATCACATCAGTATTTAAACTTTCGATCACTGTACTCCTCCCCCTCCTTTATGTATCAGCCCCACATCGCGCACCGTCAGTTTTATGCGTGCCCGCGGTAGTTTAGTTCCCAAGGTAACGGACTCCGAAAGGCAGGTAATGAATTCGAACCCAATGCCGCTGAAGACCCACCGTGTAGGGAAGCGGTGCACGTTAAATCTGTCGAGAGCTCAAACGTTCTCCCTTTGGTGTGGTGTTGTAGTTTGTAGAAGGGGGTGCGAGCTCAGGTGTCGTCCTCGTCACTTGACCATGGTTCAAAATTCCGTGGTCCGTCACCAAACGTCTTCGTGTAGCTGAACCGTGCGACGTCAATATTCATTCACTCACTCAACTTTTTGAACACCCCTCCCCAACTCTCAATATATAGTTGAGTTACTTGAAGGTACTTAACTAATCTTAAGACTGCATCTGCTACTAAAACAGACTTTTTTCAGAATTTTTCCCTTTAAGAAAACAGTGTAAATCTAATTAAAATATTACAATTTAATAATTAAATAATGCACTTGTTTCTTATGCCACCTGATCTCGATTGCGTCAGATCCAGGCCCACGAAATTCATCATGGCAAGTGGCAAGATGAACGTCTGTCGTTGGCCGTATCCTTGAGCACCATACAGGTGACAGTACGATTTAGCTCGGTTACACCCCAATTTTGAGGGAGAACACCCTGGGGGAGGGTCAGAGGCCTCTCGCCTCTTTCCCTTCCAACAACCTCATGACGTGCGACTCAACGGCTATTTAGAGTACCCCTTTGCCCCAAAGACATTATACATTTACTAACATCCATGTCTTCTCCGGGATTCGAACCCGTGCTCTACAGCAGAGCGTCGCTTACCACAATACCGGATGGGTGACAAATAATGTACTTAACTGTATTAAAATTTTTAATGAGAAGGGATAGGGCTGCAGTTTTTTTACAAGTCTTGTTATATTAGGTTTAATATTTGTAACATTAATCTTAACGTTAAACGAAAATCTTCGCGTACCCCCGAGGGAACGCAGATCAGTTTAAGAACCGTGGCTTTAAATTAGAAATAATTTATAATGAAAATTTTGGAGTTTGTTTATAAAATTGATGCTCATATTGAAGATATTAACATATTAGTTTGTGTCGCCGAAATTAGAATCCATAAAACCTCATACTAAATGAAATTTTATAAAATTCAAACAGAAGTGCTTAGAAATAGTCCAATGATTTCCAGTTATTGATACTTTTAAAATTAAATCTAAGAAAAAGATTAAAATTTATACCTTTTTGAAATATGAATTCTTTTACTGCATAAATAATAGTCTGTAGTCATTATCTTTTTTTCTTATCGCGTTTGAAATTAAGAATCAAACTGAAGATTCTGAGAACTCAATACAATTATGTGTACAAAAACATCCGAAATTTCTTTATTAACTTCAAAAGAAATTCATTTTATTAATTTAATCTGCATTCAGGTTTCTTGCATTTCATTTCAGTCAGAAAAGTTTACGAAAAGATAAGAATTTTTTAAATTAATTTTTTCATTTCGCTACAGTTAAATTCACCTAAAAACAAGAGAAAACTACAAAGTTTTGTTCTAAATATCCAAATAAATAAAATCAAAAATCAAATTTATTTTTCTTAAATTTTGAAATAAACTTCTGAATTTGATGCACTAATTTTGATACGCAAGAAGTCGAAAATTGGCAAAGTGTTCCATGTGTTTATGATTAAAACATCTACTTTAATATAGTCTATCGTAGCAGGGATCTAAAGACAATTTGTTATAAATACATGCTTTCAAATTATAAGTTAAATAGGTTCGGAGAACTGCTTTTCACAAAAATTGATTTTCAGAAGAATTTTACTGTTTTAAGAAACATCAACAGGCTTAAAGAGGCATAATTATTAACTAAATAGGATGTATTACCCTTTGATTTGAAAAAAAAAATTACGAAATTTTAGCAAAATTTTCAAAGTTAAGAAAAATGCCATAAATAAAGTACATTGGATATAAATGCAGTTTTAACACTTTCTGATCAAACTGCAGGATAGAAAGTATTTTAAAAAATAAATATTTTATAAGCATTTAAATGTTGTGTTAATGATTTTTCGTCAAAATTACTGTACGTTCTATGCTAAAGATAGCTGTAAAATGTGATTATAAATGTAACTATCTTAAAACCCGCGGTTTGTAACTCTAAAGAGCTCATATGCTATAAATTTCGTTGAATTTTATTGGATTGTTTTGGATATATCCATTTTTTAAGCACAAATTATCGGTAAAATTTCTTTCTTCAGAAATCACAGCACAAGAATATTCTTATAAGTTAAAGTAAATGCAAAAACAAAAAACAAACTCTAGTTTTGTATATTCCTTCTTTCTCAATAACTGTTTTTTTTTTAATGACCTTAACATCAAACACCTAAAAATCACTCTTTCAACCTAGTTTGATACCTTAATAATAAAGATGGATAGAAGTTCTTTTTAAAAAGACTACACTTTACTGCTCTTCCATAAACAAAAAAAAATCGATAAAAACTTAAGTTATGTAATATTGCTAGATGCAATGAAAATGATTGCAATCTGTGCCATCGATAAAATTATTTCTACCTCTAGGAAGTTTATGTGTAATTAATATGCCAATCACAATTCTCAATCATTGCAATGCAGGAAGAACATCCACAGCAATCTGTAGCTGAGAAAAAAAGTAATCGTTTGACTTTATAATAACGCATATCATCCTAATGGGATACCAATGAGTCGCAATAAATTTGATAGCGAATAGTTTTCATAACTTTTTTAAAAATAAAATCTTTTATAGATAATCGATTCGTGAATGGAATATAAATATTCTTCACTTATTGATTTTTTTTTTTTTTGGTATTTCAAAAAAAAATATTTGCTATATTTGAGGGGAGAGGGTTGAGATCGTTACTTAATATTCCCGTCAGGAGGACAAACCGTAACAAAGTAGTTGTAATAAAGCATTCATGGCTAGTTTTTCAGTCGAGACATGCGTTCAAATCCTGGTTCCCTTGAAAACCTACCGTGTAGTGAGGCTGATGCGCACACACACAGTGGTGTAACGGAGAATATTAGGGTCCTCCTGCAAATTCAGGTTTTGGGCCCCAAGCCGGATCTTGCACAGAACACGTAGTTTGCATCAGTCAGGCTTTGGGCTCCCCTGCAATGCGGGGGTGTATGTTGCGTCACTGGGCTGATGGGTCTCGACAGATATAACGCGAGAGTTAAGTTAGGACAGCTGGTTGCCAACTTGTGGGTCTTCCTTGTGGTTTGAAATTGCAAAGTCTGTCGCACATAACCCTCGTGTACCTTCTTATTTTATGGGTAATTGTACAATTAATCAAATAACCATCCGAATTTCATAAAGGATGTCAGTTGGGTTTAACAGGATCAATGTGAAACTACAAATGTTACATTTGAAATACAATTGGGCTCTCAAACACCTGGGGTGTTAGATTGTGCAGATATTTAGTTTACCATAGGTTATTGAGATATTTTGTTATTTTCTAGGCCAAGCTGCTTGAATAGCATGTAGCATACAGAAAAGTATGGCTTACACAGCTTTGTTTTTTAGATTGCAGTTTAGTTTCCCAGCAAGTAAATGGATACATATATATACCACTTTATCCGGGAGCGTGGACAAAGTGGTATGTCACCTAGCTATCACAAAGAACCTTCGTACTCCTTCTAATTATACGTAACCCGATCAATAACTATAAAATTATACGATATAGTTGATGCAATATAATAACTATAAAACTATACGCGATATAGATAGTTCTAATCAACAAATAACTATACACTGAATACGATGTTTAAGTTTTAATTACACTAAAAACCTTCCAATGCTGTAGTTATAACATGTAGCATGGTGTAGAAATTAGGAAAAGTAGGCATGGGCTTCATGTAAAGTAATGTCTTCGTTGTTTTACACAGCTCAAAATTTGAAGTCATTCTAGGGCCAGTAGAAGTGAATAAAAAATATCCAATTACATTTCGTGTACCAGAGAGAAATGCTTATTCAAAACAATCGGATTGTAATATATACGATTTTCAAATTTATGTTGTATTATTTTTTTTGACCGATTTCATTATTATTCGGTGAACTGTTTGCTATAAATGTAAGTTTCACAATGAAAAGATCCAGTTTCAGAGTTTGATTGTTCCCTTTTTACAATAAAAATATTCTAAACCTATGCAATTATTTCTTTCAAAAAAAGTTTTCGTATTTATTTTGCGTTTGGATAATTTAAAACAAAAATTTGATGAAAAGAAATCAAACAGAATCTTAATGCAATATTAATTACATAGCCTTAGTGTAGCTTCAAAGTGTGATGTTTATAAACAAACAATTCAAACCAAAAATTTGAATCGTATTTTTTCTTAAAAATAAAATTTGTATAAGTTCTCACGCAAAAATTGAGAAAATTGTTTGATCAAGCTACACTCATTCGAAACGATAACACTGAACAATGAAATATTTCTTGTAATAACAATCAAATTGGTCAACATGACAGATTAAAGTTTTGTCATAAACAACGAATTTTTCTTTAAAATTCGAAACTTGTTTGGAGAAATCTTTTCTAACCGAAGAACCATTTCAAGAATTGATCACTATCTGTTTCCCTCCGCGTTGATGGATTTATTCTTTCGTCACATTCACAAGAAATTATCAATCACGTGTAGGGATATAAACAATTCTCCGAGCTTCAATTTCGTCAACTCGTGCATGGTTTTGAAAAATATTCTGCTTCCTACTAGACTTTCAGATGAATCACTGTCATATTGGAAGCAATGAGGTGATCTAAAACTGATTTAAACATATATATTCACTTTGAGTTTTATTTTTATATGAATTTCAGCATTGATCTCATTCCCTTCCGAATTTTTCTATGTATTTGCTTCCAAATTTCTTCAGAGTATAACTGACTCTAAATATTCAGTTTCTAACTTGTAGGAATGCATTCTTTTATTCAGCTTAGAGAGTCGGCTTTGTGTGGCTGAGAAGTTGCGTGTCTGCCTCGTAAGCCGAAGGTTACGGGTTCGACCCCGGCTGGAGTCAATAGATTTTCTGCATGCATAAATCGTAGGCATGTATATCATATGATTACGTGGCATGCAAAAATCCATTTGGCTCTGGTCCTCTTGGCAAAGCGATATTTGACATCAGACGAGAGAATGAATTGAATAAATTCAAGCTTCAAAAATTTAGTAGTGGGAGCCGCCTCTAGATGGTGCCACAAATAAAATGGCTCTCACATTAAAGGACTTGCCAAAATGCATGTAATTTTCTTGAAGTTCAATTATAATTTTTAAAATGCTCTACAGTAGCGGTTCTTTAACTGTGCTATGCGGATCCCAGGGAGACTCCAAAGCTTTTCTAGGGGGCCCCGCGTTCTCTCATTTAATTTTAAGATTTCCCTTGTGACGTTTGAGAGGAATAAAGGTAGCGTGATATTGGTTAATTAAAATGTTAAGTTTATTTCCGTCACAGCTATTATTTACAGATTTACTTTGAGGTTATTAACTTAGAAATTAGATTGTTATAGTCCAGTTCTGTTGTTTTGTGAGGGAGGATATTTTACATCCGTTCTCAGTGAAGTTTTTGACCATTTTCTCCACCCCTTCTCTCTCTCTGCCCTCTCTAGGCTTCGGAGGTGACAACCGTCGGTGTCTGTAGCTTCGAGTTACATCCGGTTTGTGTCTAAGGCTGCCGGGGCGATGTCTAAGATAAGATAGCGCAATACTTTTTAAGGGCGCAAGTGTCATTGCATGTGTGGTGACCATACCTACAAAGAAGCTGAATCGCAGCTGTATGGCGGGAATGTCACACCCTCTTTTACAGACTCGGAAGAGCCTTGTGGGAAAATTGAAAGAAATGTCATCCTATACTAGATCACTTAATTGCTCCCAATGAAAAAACCTCTACTAGAATATGTATTGCAATCAAGAATATTCCGTTCTTTAACTGTTTGCAACTACATAGTCATTACTACAACGTAATATTTTCAAAAAGTAGTAAAAACACATGAGCGAAGATAAAGAGCAGATGCAATCTTAGAATTATTGAACTTTTAAATCACTTAGATATGTTCTGGGAGTCAAGGAGGGTGTGTTAAAAATGTTGAGAGTCCCCGACGTCAGACTGATACATGAAGGGGGAAGGGGTGGCACGGTGATCGAAAATTTTAAGAACCGCTTCTCTACAGCATGAGTTTCCATGAGTTCCCCTGTGATTCCTTTTGACTGCAAAGGATTTCCATGGAAAACTAAAAATAATTTGGGGGTACGTAGTCAATGTTAGGAGGTCTGCAAAAAGTCTGATATAAATTAAAATGTTTATGAAAGCTAAAATAAATTTCAAAGTTCTCCCAACGACTTGGTGTAGAAGTATTAAAGGGGAAGGTTAGCTCACAGATGCCCTCCTCCTCTTCTGACAGTGGTTTAAAATTACGAATCAATCACCAATTGCATTCAAATTGTTTCAAAGGGCGACGTAAATTCAAATCTAATAAATTTTCATTTTATCGGAGCTCAGATATTCAAGACAGTGTGCGAAATGAACCTGTTGTGTATTCTATTCCAATCGCGTATTAATTTCATTACACGGAAATTGTTATGAAAAGTCCTGTTTGTTTAATTGTGTGTGTGTAATGATTGCTGTTAGACAGCAATGGAAACAACTTTTAGCATAAACAGGCATGATCTATAGTTTCTGGTTTACTCAATATGTTAATGAATAAGAATTTTCTATTATATAAATTGCATATAGTGGAATTGTGTGTAAGGTATTAAATTTATAACACAATACAATTGGTAAATCACTTTAAAAATCTTTAATAGCTCAAATCGGTACATTTAATTGTGCTATCGGAAGCTTTTGGCCAATTTCAACAAATTTGAGTAGTTGCCGTTAGGATGGTACCAAATGTTGCCATAACGTGTAAGGCGAATAACATGAAATACGATTAATCTTTGGCGATAAATCACTTGTTTGGTGATAATACTTACGGAACTTGTAACAAATCGTTTGTATTCATGAGTACAAAGAAATTAATTTCTCGGTTATGTAAGATTATGGATACTATCATGCTAACAACATTATATAAACAAGATTAATACTATGTATAAGAAAGGCACCCGGAAAATATCCCAGTTTAAATTGAATGAACAATTAAAATAGCTATAGAGATTAGCCTTATCTGTGATAGAAGAATATTTGTTGGTAACTTTGAGTGATATAAAAGTGTATAAAATAAAAAGTTTAAATATACTGTGTAAATATAAATTAAAATATCACGTATATCTAATTCGAAGTTGACCAAAGAAATGAAATCTGATAATTCATTATTGAAATAAAAATAGTGATACTTGCGATCATATTACGTAATTACTTAGTGAATAGAACCGCATGAATTCTAAAAACGGAATGTAGCCACGATAGCTTAGTAGTCAGGGTAACGGACTCGTAGCCGGCGTGCTATGAGTTCGAGCCTACAATCCCTGAAGACCCACCGTGTTGGGCAGAGAGGCACATTAAACCTATCGAGAGCTCAAACTCTTCCCGTTGGTGTGGTGTGAAAATTAGGAAAGGGGGTGCCAGCTGAAGTGATGTCCTCTTCACTTGACCGTGGCTCAAAATTTCGAGGTTCGTCGCCAAAAAGCTCTCGAGTATAGCTGAATAGTGCGACGTTAATATTCACTCACTCGCTCTAAAAATGGAATATGGAGCGCGTAATCGAAAGACACTAAGAAAAAAAAAAAATACAAAAAATAATAAAAAAATGAAAGCTAATAAATGAAAAAACTAATAAATTTATTTTATTTTACTTTATTATCATTAATTTTAATTTATATTATTAAATTTTATTACTTAAGAAATCCCATTTTAGTATCCCAGTTTGTGCCATACCCACGAACCGTTAGGCTTAGAATGGTGGCAAGCGGAGAAATATAAAATAAAGCACTTAGTTGCCAATTTAGCACCAACTACACGTGCGAAATCGGGGTTGCCAATTTGGTGAGTTATCTTGTGATGTGGTATATTTGCGATGAGGCTTAAGTACCATATAGTACTGTAGATAAAAATAAACCGGTCGAGATAAATATTTTTCCGTACTGAAATAAATATTAATACAAACAGTTTAGTTTTCGTTGATTTATGTTTGTAAATGTTTTAGTTCATATTCTATATAGCATATAGCTGAAAGTTCTGATGAAAAATCCCTCTAAGCATTTTTAAAGCATTCCGATTTCGTGAATGTACTTAATAAAAAAAAAATCGCTGAAAAATATCAGCTGCAGAGCTATTAAGCAATATTCCATACAAGTGTTTAGTTTAGAATGCGAAAAAAATGTGTGGCCGCGCGGATTTGTTTGAGATTCCTAATTTTCCCTCAATTTCGGTTAAGTACTTCCTCTTTTTTTCCCTTTCCTTTTCGCCGATAAACTAAGTGTTTAGATTAACGCATGCATTGGTTATCAACATCAAATGTAAATATTTACAAGTGTGTATATTGCTAAAGGAAAGTGAAGATTTCCCCATTCCTCTTGCAGAATACAAAAATGCATATAAAATATTAAAATTTGCTCATAAACTCATTAATTCATATATATATTCCAGAAAAAGAATTTTTTAAATTTTTCAGTCGTTTTTTTAGTATTTTTTTCAAAGAAATAATTTTAAAGATTCCCAGTTTGAAAAAAATTTCATTGGCAACATACTCCAAGACTTCCACAAATATAATTTAAATATTGAATTTGCCATACGCATGTTATTTGTTATAGCTTTTTTTAAACTATTTTTCTGGATAGTTTCCATTTGGATATTTTTATTCTAATTCAAATTTACGATTAAGCGACGGGGATGACACCCAAGCTCGCACATCTTTTTGCTGAATTTCTACACCACGCCAATGTGGAAACTTTCAGTTTGGGGCAGAGTTAACTTCTGGGGGATAGGCGTTTCTACACGGCGATGGTGTCACCGAAGACACGCTGTATAGAGGAGGTCGATGCACGTTAAATCTGTTGAGGCTCAATGTTCTTCCATTGAAGAGGTGGGATGGAAGCAACTCGGGTGTCGTCCTCGTCACTTGAACGAGTTGAAAATTGCGAGGTACGTCTCCAATAGTTCTCGTCAATAAACTTACTCTCAGTGACAACATGCTAGCGTCCATGAATTAGTGGTCACACATACTTGGCTACTAACTATTACAGATATTAACTTAATTCGTAACCTACAAATTCTAATTTCTTTCCTTTTTTAGAATAATTATGCTGTATTTTTCTTGGAAATGTTTCATTGTTATTTGCAGAGTGTAATATATTTATTTCAGTAATAGTAATCACAAGTAATAAAACAAATAGTTTATGATTATTATGTGAACGTACACTGCGGAAAAATAATGAAATCAATGAAGATTCAAAAAAGGGGGGGGGAAACTTATCTCGTCAATTTTTAAAATTCTGAGATTAAATATAAGATTACGGAATGCTTAGTTTATTTCAAGAATTGTATTTTGCAAGACTCGTCAAACAGGAACGTGGATGGAATTATGTAGTAGGAAGAAACGTTGGTCTTTTAAGAAAGTGAAGATTTATTTCCTGAAAGGAAAATTAAGTGCTCTAAAGGACATTCTGGATCGCACCGCTTTGAATAATCCGAGATGAAAAGATTAAAACGTCTTCGCGTTCACTTATCAAGCGCTTTTTTTTCTGTAAAATTGAGTTACATATTTGAAATAAACCCTTGAAAATAGATAAAACCATTGAAATCCCATTTTTTGCTTTTTAGTAATTCTCTTACTCTATACATGGAAAAATTTCATCAGTAACGTTTATATTTTTTTATGCATAAAAGGAGGGTGTTGAAATTTTTTATACACAAAAGGAATGTGTGTTGAAATTTTTTATACATAAAAGAAGTGTGTTGAAATTTTTTATAAGTGAAAGTGTATTTACAAGAATACATGAAGAATACATATAAAATACAATCTATCAAAGAAAAATAAAAACTTACTTATATTAAAGCAGAAAATTTTAACATAATTTGTCTATACAAAAATTTTTTTAAATAATTTTCTTTATATTTACGCAAAATTTCAACACGATTAAAATTTATGTCAAAAGTTTTAACGTAATTTTATTACATATAAAAATTTTTTTAACACTTCCATGTATAAAAAAAATTTAACACCTATTAAAATGCATAAAAAATTATAACATTTAATATTTTTAAATAGGAAAGAAATATTAACAATTTTTATACATAATATAACCTTATCAAAACCTTTTTGTCATGACTTTTTTAGTCGTGATAAAAAAAACTTTCGTAAATTATGAAGAAAATTATTTAAAATTTTTTTGAATATTTAAATCACGTTACAATTTTTTACTTTAGACAAAAGAAAGAGTCTAGATTTCTCTTTGATAGATTGTATGCAGCTCGAACGCACAGAAAAAAATTGATAATATTCTTTAAGCAGTTTATTTTTGGGGTGCCCTAATCATAGTGCTCGTTATTTCATTTGCGATCGAAATTGTCATACTTAAGCAATGATACATCAAACTTACAATCGACAACCTACAATAACCTCCAAAGTGAGTGGAAAATTAAACCAGTTCAGATCGGCAATTTCGAAGCTCTGCAATCATTCGAATTATATAACTGTTATTAGTATTCTACTACTGCCATTTTCTACCCAACTAATTATTTCACTTCAGTTCGAGTATACGAGTATAATGTCTCGGTTTTGAAAAGTGTAGTCCTACATAACATTAATTTTTGTCTTTCGAATAACTTAAAACTCTGAGATAAATATACATATTTATAGGAATAGTGTTTTTATTTATAAAAATATTAGTACTAAAATTAACATATACATATATGTCGCTGGAATTTTATATTTAGAAAAGAATTATGTTCTGGATGCTGATTTTAAAACAATTAACGTTAATATTTTCCATAGTAAGATGTTGAAAGAATTCTCTACCTCCTGTAGGTCTAGAAGTCTTTCTTACATAATAGCATGATCCAAGCGGCCATTACGTAAATTTTGAGGCCAAAACATAACAAAGAAGTCGAGAAGGCTTTATTGAATATCTTGGCTGCTTGGGACTTTTTGTGCTCTAGTTCAAGTAACTTTTGATGTTTTGCCAAGATGTCTTTTTTACACATTAGATTAAAATAAAATAATAGTAAGTGATAAGGGTAATCTCTAGATTCGCTTTGTAATGAATCGTGTGAAAGATTGGAGGCTTTGACGATTTGGTTAAAATCGGTTTTTGAATAGGAAGAACGCAAAGTATTTACAATTGCATCGTTATAAAGTTAGTTAATATAGCAAAATATTTTAATCTTAAGTCTAATTAAAAAACATTGTTAAAAAAGATGGTCACTTATTGCAAAATCACCTTTTTTATCGATTTTTGTTGTTTACTTGAAAATAAAGTGACTTCTGCTTCTAAAGTCGTTTAAATTTTTATTGTAAATTAGGCATATTTTAAGTCATTTATGGCGCTAGTTAGCATTACTTGAAGGTAAAAGTATTTACTTAAATCGAAATTCCTCAAAAGGGCAAATTTCAACCCAAAAAGAACACTTTTTGTAAGTTCTACATCACTTATAATTTTAAAACGTTGCTCGTATATTAATGCTGTATAAATAAATATTTTAATGATATTTTTTGTATAAAGAGTAATTAAAAGTACGGGTTAGCATGTGCTGAGTTTTTATAGTTTGAAAGCTTTTTTCAAGTTAATCCATGCACAAATTGTCTTAAAGAAACTACTTAAATTGTTTTGAAAATGCTCTCAATTAAATAATGCAATACACACAAAAAAAATTAGTGATTGTACCGACCAGTCAAATGCTTTAAAATTGGTCCTTTTAAACATTGAGGTTCAGGTCACTTAACGAAGCACTTTCCCTAACTGCTTTCCTAATTATAATAGCAAATAAAGTGAAAACAAAAAATATTTTTCTAAATGTTTCCAAACATAAGATAAAACAATTGGAGTTTGTAAGGAAATGCCAAAAGCAGTTAGAGCTTGTGATTTATAGGAATCACCTATTGTGATTTATAGGAATTTAATTAAATCATTAAGTAAAAAATAAACTGTCTATTTTTGTTTGAGGAGAAAAATTAGTGTTTTAATATTGAAAGGAGCATGTATAGTTTTTGCCGTATCCACGATGTGCAGATCAATCTTTTTTTGTCTGGAACAGAATACTTTTCTTGTGAGCAGCAAATTTAAACTGGGAAGGGTGAAAACAATTTTTAGACTTTTTCAGGTGCAGATAAATCACGAGTGCAACTTATGTGAATCTTGAGTAGGGCAGGGCATTTATCTCATCCCAATCCACAACGCAGGGGATATTTTAAGATTTTAACGGTTGTGATACATTTGATGGAGGGACTGTCTATCCATACAGCTGACGTTGAAGAAATTGTCGATTTGTCGGATTCATTGAATATCTATTCTAATGCAGAAATTGATAGTGAAACTCTTATCAAAATTGCAACGCTTTCTAATGTTTTACCTTGTTTGCAAACTGTGTAAACATGCCTTTCTTTTATGCAGCTGGATGTAAGGATGCAGAGTATTTTATTTTCTGCATGGAGTTGAAAAATAACTCTTTCCAGTCAGGAATCAGATTTTCAAACATCTATTAGACAGTATTTTAAAATTTCCAATTAGCTGTTGCGTAACAATTCACTAATAGTATTTTATCGGTAGAATTACTTATAGAATTTCCAAAAGGCAAGTGCAAAAAAGTTGTATTTTGTTTAGATCCCAATATAACTAATGACTCCGAATTAACGAAAAAAATGTTCTGTTCCAATGAATTCGTAAAATTGGGATCCCACTGTATTCAATTCCAATGTATTTTAAAGCTCGGGTTTTTATTGCTTGATAATACCAAAAAGATTTCTCAAGTCTCTGGATATATAACCCTCGCAAGGAAGATTCACAATGAAGAAAGAAAGCTCCGTTTCAGGGAATACAATGCCTTACTTTTGTGCTCCTGACAATTAAGCTTTTACATCATAATGAATAACGTATTCCGGTAGCTTTCAAGGAAATTTCTCTCACAAAGGACAATTACTTTTTCCGTTTGAATTTTTTTGGGCATTCTTGAGTCCAATCTTCTAATTGTGTTTCACAAATTTACATGAGATCCCACAAAAGGTGTCATTCCCTCAAAGGAAAATAAAAGTATTTACAAATCCTTCAAGAATACAAAGGATCGTAAATGGAAATTAATGAAAAAAATTCTTTTTGATTTTAATTTATTTACTTGTGGTTGAGTTCATACTTGTTATTGAAGTAATCAAATCTGGTTTGACTATTATGTAACAGCGTAGCCTTATCTTTTTTTCAACACTACAGAAATGAATATATTTTGTTTACCTCCTGAAAATTTAGAGCATGAACTTTATAACCTTTTTGTTCTATTTATAAAAAATATACTTGTTTTTCTCCTAATCAATTATTTTTTTTGCTAAAAGATAGTAATTATCTTCCTGTTTTTGATAGCATTAAAATAACGCTTAAAGTATCCGAACACGTTTGGAGTACTTTATTAAAAAATAGCAAACTAAAACATTATAAATGCTTTTTTAGGAATCAATACCAGTAAATACTAATATTTAACTAACGGTATTAAAAAAAATATCTAAATTTTATAAAAATCATAATTATTAGTGAAAATTTAGCAATATATTTGAAAAGCTTCAAAGCAACCAGAGGGGAAGTAATACTTATATCAATAAAAGCATTACTAAAACAAATTAGATAGATTCATCTCGAGAATGGACTGAGAATTTAATGTTTTATTCAATTTAAAAAAAATTAGAACTGATTAAGTAAATATTATGAAAAGAAATGTGACATTTTATTTACGAGACCATTATTTAAATAACAGGCTATAACTCAAAAATATTCATACAATAAGAAATATTTTAGTACATTCTCTGGAAAATAATATAGATATCAGGCTTAAAAAGCTTAATAAAAATACATTTAAAACATTGAGTTATCAGACTTGCCTTGATATATTTTGAACAGTTTAAATGCCCACTTCTGGCAGATTAAAGACTCTAAATTTTATAAAACTGCTTGTGACTTGGATTCTAGAAACGAAACAAAAGTATGTTTTGCAAAGCCAAAAGATAGCTCTATTCAATAAAAGAAAAAAGAAAAAAATGCGTGTTTTGACTGAATTTGTTCATTACAACGTGTTTGGATACCTTAACACAGAAAACGTCTCTATATACATATCTTGCAGTTATCCATACACTCGTCTTAAGTTTTCAGTTGATTTCTTGCAGATATTTCGCTAGTGTTATGGGATTTCTTTTAAGAACTACATATTTAATAGGTTGATAGCTAAATTTGTTGTATTTAATGAATAATTTAACAATTAAGGTTCAAATAAGAATATTTTAAATTTGTGTAAAATTTCAAGAAATCGAGGAATTTAATGTTGCGGGAGGACTTACTAAAGGGCGCATTCTAAGCCAACGCCAAGGTTGATGCCGGACTTTATAATTTTGAACCACAGCCAAGAGACGAGGACAAGATCTAAGTTGTTACCCTATTTTAGTGCAACAATGGCGCTTGGGTTTTTTACTTACGTTCAATTTTCTGAATGAACTTGTGTTATTCACAAAAGCAACGGTATTAAGAAATTAATTTACTCTGAAATTTTTGCGATACGCGCAGACGAGAAGATCCAAAAAAAATTATCGGTTTAATTTGAAAACACAAAGTATTTTAACGTAGCAGACGACTTTTTACTGATTTACTTCAAATTGTTTAGCGTAGAATAAATTTTATACAGAAGAGAAAATGGAGTTGACGCAAGAGCATTATATCGTGCTATGATTTTCTATGATTTTAAATCTGGATTAAATCAAAAGAAATTAGTTCAACGCTGCAATTAGCATTTGGTGATGAATCTCTATTTCGTGCTACTGTATTCAGATGGTTTAAAGAATTTTGCATGGATCCAAATTCTGTTCAGAATGAAGAACTTACAGGAAGGTTGTGGTCGGCTGTAATCCCAGTTAATGAGTCTGCCACACGAAAAACGTTAATGGATGATAATCGCTGTACTTACTAAATGATATAGAATGAACTTAACACTGGACCCTCAGTCATTCATAAAATTATTCATGAAGAATTGCATAGGAAAAAAGTAGCTTGTCGCCCATAATGTAGCTAAGCACCAAAAAGAGGAGCGTGTCAGAATAGGTAAAGAAACCCTTAAATTGTATGCTTGTTGATGGAGGACATTATTTTTAAAATTGTAACGGGTGATAAAACGTATATATTGTGTTTTGACGTTCCAACACGTCAAGAAAGCAATGTATGGGTCTTTGAAGATGATTGCACGCCGATAATGGTGAACAGACAATGAAACAAGATATCAATCATTGGCATGGCCAAGTAATTTTAGCGCGTTGTTCACATGTTGTATTTTACAATAATGCAACTAATGAACTTTTTACTAACAGAAAGTAGTACTATACTTAAAAAACAAAAACAAAATTTTAAAACAATTTAAAAACAATTTTTAAAAATTAAAATTATTAAATTTAAATATGATTCGGCTCATCTAGGGTACAAATGCGATCAAATGCCGAAAAACCGAGATCAATCGGTTAATCGGCTGAGAAAAAGGTACGACAAAATATGGAACGAATACGAGGACGAAGATGAAGACGAAATTTGCGTCCTAATAGCGCTTTTTTTACACTACGTGAAAAACGCTCTAAAAAGTAATGCATGCCGTTTTCTTCAGAAGTACGGGATTGGTCAAAGCCATAAAGTTGGAAGGACAGAAGACAGCAACAGCAAATTGGTACACTATTAAATGTCTTCCAGAAACTCTAAGAAGTGAATGTTGGGGGACTAATACTTCCCCATGACAATGCATATTCCCATACAGCCGAATTAACAGTTGAGTTTCTTGAACAAAAACAAATTAAATTGATAGAGAATCCACCTTATTCTCCGGATCTAGCTATGTGTGACTTTTGATTATTTTTTAATCTAAAAAAAGAACTTATACGGAGACGTCGTTTTTGTTAAGAAGAGATTGATGGGGATCTAAATGAATTTATTTCATCAATTTTAAGAATTGAATGGTTTGAAGCATTGTGGGGAAATGCGTTAGAAAACTGCATTGATGCTGGAGGATATTACTTTGAACACTCCTAAAAGTTCGTAAGTATAACTTTAAAAATCTAGGTGTGTATCTCAAAAATTTCAGAACGATCCTCGTATAATATAATGTGAAAAACTTTATTAATTGTTTAAATATTATAATTTAACGTACTTGTGAAATATATTTTAGATTGTTACACTGCAATGTGTTACATTTTTATCCTTGTTTACGGTTCTGTAATTCTTATATTATGTACATGAGTATAATTTTAATGAAGCATTTTCTTTCTTTTTTTTTTCTCAATGAACATTTGTAGTGGGAAATAATCACACAAATACCATTAACTGAATCAAAATATCCAGTAAATGGGGTATTGTGTGGTGTGGTACTCAAACTGTAGAATTAAAAATTCTACAATTTGTTTTAATGATCATTCTAAAACCAAAATCAAAGTAAGATGACGAAGAAATAATTAAAAATAAGATGCAAGATTATAGAAAGCTTATCTTTTTTGGTAAACACACACACAATTCGTTATTTAAATTAATACTTGAATTAATGTAAGGTATATAAATGTTTTTCGAAATTCAGTAGTTCCACAAAAAATGAGATTGATAACAACTATTTTCAATATTTCCGTTAGGTTGTGGGAGATTAAAATCACACTTGGTTGTGATTTTATATTTGAATTCGTTCAGAATCCTCTATCCTATTCTTTCTATTTTTAATATCGTTTGTAAATCATTTTCTTTTTTGTTTGAAGCTGCTTCGAAATTCATCCAACAAAACAGCTTCATAAATTTCATAAGGGAAACAAGACTCATTTCATTTTTAAATTAAAAAGATTCATTATAAACCGGTTTCTAAAAATTAATTTTGTTTCTGCCGTCATGAATGCAGCCATGATTGTAAAAGTTTAGCAACTTTTATTTTCAATTTTACTAAATTTGACAGTTCTAAATTTTTATTCAAGAAGCATGTTTATTTTTACTTTGAATAAGATACTTCCTTTTGTTCAAAAAATCATACTATAATAAATTCTCTGATTTTTTTTTTGTAATTTAATCCACACAGAAAAATATCCGATTCTGTCATACTGACTCTTTATGAATATTTACCCGATATTTATGACTAAATTAAAGGCCTCTTTAGCTCACTAATATAAAAGTATGTTTCATTCTCTATTGTTAACAAAAGAATTATTACACAAAAACTAAATAGACATTTGGTATAGAAAAAATAAGTAGGACACACAATCTCTAATTTTAGTGGCCACCAATTCATTTCCTTACGATTTGTTCCGCAGGATGCAAACTTTGGAAATTTTCATCTTGGGTTGAGTTATTTATTTGAAAGTGAAATTTCATTCTTTATGTCAGCTAAATGTATCGTAAATATTAAGGCTCTGTGTTGAATTGTATACGGAAGATTTATTTTCTAAGAATTAGTTATGAATTGCAACAAGTCCACGATAGTATGGCTGGTGTATTATGAGTGCCTAGTGCCGCTGAAGATTCGCCGTGTAGAGGAGGCCGTTTTACGTTAAATCTGTTGAGGTTCAAATGTCCTTCCGTAGAAGTGGTGTGGAAGTTAGGAGAGGTCCGTCGCCAATAAATCTTGTAGCTTTATAGTAGGACGTTAATATAGCACTCGCTCTCTCGTGACCTTCAACTACTAAATTTTTAAAGAAAATTTCACATACAAGAATTACAGTAATACTGCCAAACTTACGCAATAGGTGGGACTGAGTAAAAACCTCATAAGTCGAATTCGCGTAAGTCGGGGTAAATTTTTGCATATGAATACAAAAAAATTTTTTTTTTTAGTTGGCGCCAGAGACGCGAAAAAAAAAAATAATTTAGAGTGAGTGAGTGAATATTAACGTCCCACTGTTCAGCTACACGAGGGCTTTTGGGGACGGTCCGCGTAATTTTGAACCATGGTCAAGTGACGCGGACGACACCTGAGCTGGCACCCCCTCTCCTAACTACCACACCACACCAACGGGAAGACGTTTGAGCTCTCGACAGATTTAACGTGCATCGCTCCCCTACACGGCGGGTCTTCAGTGGTACTGGGATAGAACTCATGACATGCTAGCCACGATCCTATGCCTAGACCACTCGGCTACCGCGGTCACAAATAATTTAGAGAAAAAAATGTTTAAAAAAATCTCGGATAACACAAACACACAAAATAACAAACTGATGCTGATGTATAAGGTTTCATAAAATTTCCGGCTCAAAGAGAGATTTTTGCTTTCTCCCGCAAAATGTCCTCGTAGCATATGTAGCCATGGAACGCGTTCCATTGTTGGAGTGTTTTTTTCTAAAATTTGTAACCCTTTTTCAGTTAGACCTTTTGTCAAATTGCGAACGGTCATTCGATCATCTGATTGAACTGGGTCTGAAGATTCAAGCTCTTCAACGCCTTGCTCGTGCATTTCTCTGAGCTCATCAATTGCCAGCTCTTAATTGTTGGAATCCAGCAGTTCTTGAGCGTCATCGCTATCCGCTTCTAAATTTATTTACATGGCAAGAGAGCCAACTTCTTCAATCACATTACCAATTTCATAAGGCTCGAGTACAGATTTCCCTGAGTTTGAGTGAGGGGGGGGGGAGCCCTAATCGACAAGATTTGAAAATTGCGTAACTCCGAATTTGTGAAAGTGCAAGTCGAAGTATTACTGTGTTTTAAGATCTGTAATACTATTCCACACAATGAAAGAAATACGAGAGATCGTAATTACACAACACGTTTGTGCTTGCAAGGTTATGAACTAGAACGCATACAATGATTTAGATAAATCATTGTATGAGGGTCTGATTTAATACTTTAAGCCTCTTGAACTTTAAGTGACACTCGCACAAGATTGTTGAAAATTAGATTTTCATTGAAATAATTAATTTATAAACTCTATATGCACAATTGATAATTAACAGAAATGGAAAGTAAATAATATGCAATTCAATTTGCTGACTTGCAAAATTACCTTGTCTACATTTCAAATACCCCCAAATTTTCACTTTTATTAGAGAACTTTCAAAAACTTTTCATGCTCCTAATAGTAATCTCTCCTTTCGAATTTATCTTGGATCGCCTAAAATTTTGAACTAGGTAAATGTATTTTAACTCTTTGCATGTTTGCTGAAAAACTCTTGAAAAAAGAATCTGGAATCACTGGAAAGAATTAAATCAATAAAAGCTAATCTACCGTTTCGTAATATGCGACGATCTCGTGTGATGTTTCTTCCCAAGAAAGATACCTGACGATCACGTACTTCTAAAAACTTTGTAACTTGCTTTATAAGCATGACAATTTGTGGCCGTGGTAGCCTAACGGCCATGATCACGAACTTGTGGCCGGCGTGCCACTGAAGATCCTCCAAGTACAGTGTCTCATACACGTTAAATCTGTCAAGGCTCTCTCATTGGCGAGTTGTGGGAGTTCGGAGAGGAGAGTGCCACAGTGCAGGTTTCGTCTATGGTGTAACATGGAACATTTGGGCTTCCCTGCAAAGTCAGGTTTTGGGCACCCTAGTTGGATTTTACAAAGGGTAGGTACTAGACAGAAGTCAGGCTTTGGGACCTCTAGTAGCCTGGGTCTCCCACTAAGCGCGTTTGTGGGTGTGTGGGGGGGGGTGTTTGTTACGCCACTGGGTATCGTCCTCATCACTTGATCATGGATCAAAATTGTGAGGTCTGTCGCTAAAAGCCCTCGTGTTGCCTCATATTTCGACATGAATAAACACTTGTTCCCTTACTTTCGTATGACTTTTTTCTTGCTAAGAAAGATGCTTTGAGATAAAGTATTCTTGTATAATTAGCACTAAAAATTATCCAAACAAGCAGAATTCTGCTTTCTTGGGACCACGGTGCCCGAATGCTCATGGTCGGAAACTCGTAGTTGGCATTGCTTCAACCGAGTCAGGGTTGAACCCTAATGTCACTGTAGACTCGCCGTGCAGAGCAGATGGATGATACATGTTTAATAGGGCTCAAATTCCTCGAGATGGCGTGGTGTGGAAGTTTGAAAAGTGAAGTGCCATCTCGGGTGTCGTTCTTGTCACTTAACCGTGACACGAATGACGAAGTCTATCCTACGTCTTTGTATTTTTCTACATATTTTAAGAAATATTGACGAATATTTTTAAGGTGATAACCCAAAGACAAATAACTGACAAAAATGTTGTTGTTGTGTCCTTACCGTAGGGAAGGAATGAAAGTTGTCAGAGTTTGTGAGACAAGTTGGACTTTTTAACAGTAGATGGCGACACCACCTATCTCCACCTCCACAATTTAGGCATGGAACTGGAGGGGAGGGAAATATTCTCCAGCCCCCTGTACTCGTGGTTTCAGCTATGACCGCCCACGAAAATTTCGAACCCACTGATTTAACGAACACGTACTCTGTGTATTCTCGGAGGGTATTTGGTGGCATCGGGCATCGAAACCAAGCCCTCCAATCTGGAGTCCGATGCTCTAACCACTAGGCTACCCACGGCCCAACTGACAAAAACAAACTTCTTTAAAGCTTCGTAAGCCCAAGGTTGTAAGTTCGACCCCAGCTGGAGTTGATAGATTGATGTGAAAATCGTACGCACGCATATCATATGATTGTGTGGCATGTAAAAGATCCCTTAAGAATCAATTTGGCGGTGATACTATAGTTAAAATTAAATCTCGGCAATATTTAGCGTCTGACGAGAGCTTGAATTGGAAACTAATTCAAGCGTCCAAATTAGGGTATAAATAAATACCTATTGTGTCACCATGGCACATATTTGGGGCCAAATGTCTCACATATTTGGGGATTTGTCGTATCTACAAAGGCTAAGTTGCTAAAATGCATCCCCATTGGGGAAAAAAAACAGCAAAAAAAAGCACTAAATATCTTAACTTCACAGGTTTTTATTCTTTTTAAATACAGTTTGTATTCCAAAAAAAAAAAAAGAATCAATCAATCAATCAAATTTTACAATTTATGAAACCGAATTTTATCCATTTATTCAGCCAACGGAATTTTAACCTTCGCATCAAAATTTACTAAAAATAATTTAGAATTTTTCCTGATTTTTGATTTTTGAGCAAAATAATGGGAGACATTCATCCGGGGAAAAATCAAGGGCGTTCAAAAAGTGTCTACAAAATACTAAGAAGGAATGTCTCAGGGATGTTATGAAAAGTTCAAAGGGTTAAAAGAAGCTTTGCAGTTCTTTCTTTCATAGTTTGTCTCTTGCCTTCTTATTTTGTGGTTATTTATGGTAAGATTAGATAATAAATAACTAAGCTGTTAGACAAAATCATTAGCAAAAAAGTTTTAGTTTACGACCTAACAACCTTAGAGGTATGTCTAGTCATGCAAGCTTCATTAAAAGTTTCTAGCAGTCAAAGATGTTCTTTTAAGAAGAAGCACATTTTACCCTTCCTTTTTTTCCTACTGGAACACAAAATGGGAGTAACAACCTTCTTATTCTTGTTGAGTCTTCTGTTATTCCATAATGGCGGTTAGATAGGGGTTCTAAAATCTTCCCATTTGATTGGCTAAGCTGGTTCTGGTATTTGAAGCAGTAAAAACTTTTTCAAACTCGATTGTTCATAGGAAATTTATTACAAAGCATATTTTTCTTTTTTGTTTCTTTGGCGTGTTTAACCGTCGCCAATAACCCTCGTGTTGCTTTATATACAGCGACGTTAATAAACATACATTCACTCACTTGGTCGTGATTAAGACAACCTCTGTGAACCACTTGGTTGTGTTTTTAATTATTATTATTAGTAATAATGTATTATGTTTTTCGATACGTAGAAAATCCTTGTATATCTTTTTCTAATATTCCAAAAGCATTTTACTGCCGCTGAAGCCGAGTGAGGAGTCACAGTTGTGAACTCCTATATGACGACATCACTGTTGAGTTGTTGGTTCGAGTCCTGATACACGGTCGCAGTATCTGAGAAGGTTACGGTAGAGATCTCATTACTGGTGTTATTAAGATGAGGTTCCATGATGGTTCATCTGAAAACCCGCCTTGTACAGGAATTAGTGATCGTTAAATATGTCGAGGCTCAAAGTTCTCACGCTGGAGGAGTGTGGGAGTTTGATAAAGAGGGTGTTAGCTCACATGCCATCCTCGTCACTTGACCAAGGCTAAGAATCACGACATCTATTTCAAACACACACACATCCCTCGTATTTCTTCAGAATATGATGTAGATTAAAACAAATCGAATCCTGATGCAGCCATGTAGATGGGATCGCGCTCGTTAAATCTTTTAAGACTCAAAGTCAGCACGTTTGCGTAGTCTGGAAGTTTGGAGAGTGGGGTGGCAGCTCCGCGCTGCGATCTCCTAATCCTTTGTTCAAAACAACGAAGCTCGACACCAATAGTGGGCCGTGGTAGACTAACGGTCAAGGTAACAGACTCGTGGCCGGCGGGTCATGAGTTTAAGCTTAGTACCACTGAAGACCCGCCGTATAGAGGTGCTGATGCCCGAAAATCTGTCGGGCTCAAACGTTCTCCCGTAGGTGAGGTGTGTGAGTTAAGAGAGGGGATGTCGCCACGGGTGTCGTTGTCACTTGACCGTGGATCAAAATTACGAGGCCCATGGCCAAAAGTCATCGTGTTGCTGTTATGTGCAATATTCAAGAAATCAATAAATCCAAAAGAATTTTCTGTGTTTACGAATAAGATTTTCTAAGAAAAATATTGTAGAATAACGGGCGTATAAGTTAATCGCTACGTTCTCATTAAAAAAATCAATGACGTGCCAAAAGTTATCGACCTTTATTTTCGAGTAAAACGAATGAGTTTCACACCCTCGTTATTTGAGCGTGAGTCAAGATTGCAGTAATACGTCATTGAGCAGTTGTATTAATTAAAAAACACGTAAATATTTTCTTTGGGGTTCAGTCTCGAACTTAGACCTTCAAGTTTCAAAACCCCATTGTTCTACCAATTACGTTAAATTAATGCTTGTTTAAGGATTTGTCAATCCAACTCGTAATAGTGGTTAAAAACTGCGTTTTGGCACAATACAGTGTATTTTTGGTTATTTTAAAACAATAGAATTATTTTAATTGAATATAGTAGTGAAGATGATTTGAACGTAAGGAATAAGCAATTGTCAGAAAACTGAGCAGACGGAAGTTTATTTTAGTGAAGACGATGGCACATGTAATTGGGGAAAAGTAATCTTTATGATAAGAAAGGTTTGAATTTTTTGTTTAAAAGAAAATATATATTTTGGCTTTCCGAAACATTGTAAAAATACTAAGCTTTAGATGATCTCTTTAATTTAAAATATAAAATAACATTTGCACATAAACACGCACTTTTTATTCTTTTTATGAGGATTCATTAGTTTGAATTAATTATATAAATTTTGCTGCGGTTATTGACTGAAGTTTAGTAGTAATTGCAATAGTTAACCTTAGATGAACTCGAGTCTTTTTAATAAATGTTTATCATAATCAAGGGAACCCATATACTCGCGTGTATCCAAGTGTTTTGAACCTTGTAATTGCCTTTCCTAGGAATGTATTTTACAGAAATGAGAGAGAGAGAACACAAAACACGATAAGAAATGTAATTAGATAATTATTAGAAAATTAAATTCCTTGCGAGTTTCCTTTTTAACACTTTTATTAGCTTCACCTGCACGTAAAGAAATCTTTGAACTCGATATTTTTACCTACTTTAAAAAGTCAGATTAATTCGAAACTTTGCATACTTCAATGACAATACAATAATTTAATAATTTTATTCCATTGTCCTGATCAGGACCATCAGTATTAATGATTTCCTATTTCCAAATTTAGAGACTATTTCCAGATTTGGCGACTAAAAAATTAAGTTGTATTCCTAAAGCGAAAACGCTCTTGGTGGTTAATACAAATGCAACAAACGAAAAAAGTGTTCTTTTTATAGGCTTTAACCAGGCTGTATATTGAAGCACTGATAGGATGCCAATGAGTATTCCAGATTCTAAAAAACGACACATTTTAGATTAATTCATCAATGAATAAAAATGATAGTTTAAAAAACTGAAAAAAACACGGTTTTTTTATTGTAGATCGAGCTAAAAAATTAAAAATAAATTATAGTTTAAAAAAAATCGCTTTATAATTAATTGAACCAAAAAGTAAATAATCCTTATAAGAATAAAATGATTTACGAGAAGATAAATGGCATTGAGGTAAGCCCGTGGGGTGTTTTGTACTACATTTTTACACTAACTCTCTGTGTGCATTTCGGAATAGAACTATTACGAAATTATAACAATTTGATATCGAGCACCCTTGTGTTTACTACAACGACATTAATTTTCTCATTAATCCTTTTATTATTACATTAAGAATTCTATACTTTTTAGTTCGATTAACTATAAAAGTATGTTTTTTAGTTTAAAAAAAACTAATTTATTATTTTCAACTACAAAGTCAGAATTTAATGGCTTCATTTCTTACAGGAATAATGATTCTTTGAAGTAATATTTTTTTTAAATACTGATTACAATAAAACTGCACTGTAGTAATAAATGAATCAACAAGCAACATTTCATAGAGTACATATTTAAGACGTAGAAATTTTTTTTGTTTCGTTTGGAATGCTGATTTTACGCGCTAGTTCGATGATCGCCATAAACTAAATAAACAAAAAAACACAGTTACCGTGGGTACAAACTTTTCCGCAGATTCTTGTCTTGATTCCATTCATCACGCGGAATATTAACAGCTACTAATTATTAAATTGGAAGATCGCTGTACAGGCGTAGAGATTCTACATATTATCCAATTTATAACTCGGCATAAGCGAAGATTATTCACACATATTTCTTTATTAATTCAAGTTGAACATCAGCAACAAGAAAAAAAGCTACAGTAATAATCTTGAGAATAACAAAACGTCACTTTGTAAACAGTCTACGTTGCCTTGACAACAAACAGCTTCAATCCACTTCAGTTCTTTTTCAATTGACTTGCGATTACAGTCACTAAGATTGCAGATGGTGGTGTGTATAATTTAGATCTAAGGCACAGAACATCAGGAAAACACACTCTCAGTAGTCCTCGTGGTAATCCAATACTCTGTCAATGAAATATAATATTTTTTTAAAATCACATCATTGGAATTTCTCGGTTGCTTATCTTTATAGTAAGTGAGCGATGGATGACCCTGAGGTATCCTGTAACTTTCATTTCATGAGGTTTTATTATTTTAGTATGACCGAGGCTCGAAATTAAGAGTTCCGTCGCCTGTAACCCTCGTGTTATATTATATATATATAGTTCAAGTTAAATTAAACTCTTATTCTCACTAACTTTAGTGGCGTATTTGACACGCCACAGGATGACATTTTGATCTTTTTATATTTTTTCTCTCGTCTTTTTCACTTCTTTTCTTAATCATTTCTTCAATATGTTGAATGCTGCGTAAGTGAGATTTTTTTTAATTCAATAAGTGTGCGTGCATCGCCACCAAATATGGTTCTTTCGCCAGTAAAATACGAAACTTCCATCCTGTGGAATAAATGGGAGCCGTTAGACTTTAAATGAAATTAGACCTCACAATTCAAGTCGGTAATATAGCTGCTATTTAGATTTCTGAGACCCTCAAACACCTTGAAATGTACTTTCAATGAGTTAGGTCTTATATAGGACTCTATGGTGCTTTTTTTTTTAGAACACATTTATAAATCCCCGTGTACCACAAAGTGTCACTCGGGGGCTTACAGAACCAAGCATGAAGCACACATCACAAAGGATGAAGGAATTTAAAGTCAGGGGGGAAAGATTACAATACAAACATCCACGCCTTCTCCGGGATTCGAACCCAGGCCCTTTGTCATCTCAGTGAGTGTCACTAACCACTATACCGAATGGGTGGCAACTATGATATTGAAATTGATACTAATCTATCAGATTCAAATTCTTTTCCTGAAATATATTTAAAAATAAAAGTGTTAAGCTAGCATTTATCGAAGACCTGATTTTCTCTCATGGCTTCTGGTTGTTCTCTTACTATCATTAAAGATAAAGGTTTCCAAAATTTATTTGTTGAGGGCATATCAAGAGTTTTACTTTTGACAAAGGGCAGAAAATCCTTCTTATCTGTATCATTTGTAATCACAATGCAAGCCTCTCCCGGCCATCTCTTGTCCAATGGGTCAAGACACGGAAGATTTAATTACTAAACTTTTTACCCATTTATGATTTGTTGAAGGTCTTCTCGCTCGTTGACTAGATTTAACCTTCATCCGAACCATGTGTGTGTTGATGTTGATTACACCAAAACAATACACTAAAAACTTTGTAGCATAATCATCGACGCCTTATGTCAAAAAAGGCTAATTGAAGGGAAAAGTTCTGCGTTGACGAATGTCTCATTCCGTGTGAAGATATTAGAACTGATAAAACAATTTTTTCTTGAACATTTGGATTCTTGAGAACAGAAACGTGCAGTTAGAAATGCTTTTTCTTTTTCTAAATACCTTTACCACCTACACATTTCCTTAAGAAAGTTGTCTTTTTATAGAAGGAAAATAAATTTTTTAAAACATTTTGAACACTTATCATTTTGATTTTCCGCATAAATTTATAAAAAAAAAAATAAAAACTGTAGAGTTCAGACATTGTGTTTAACTAATTCGCGAATTAAAGATGTGTAGTGTAGCTTAAGCTTATAATGGGGGAAAATTGATTTGACATTTTGTTTTTCTGAAAGATATAAAAAATTTATCCATAAAAAATCAGTTTGTCAAAGCAATTTACATTGAGGAAAAGATGAAAAGATGCACATTTACTTTGATTTAAGTGGGAAATAAGCTCGTAATTTTAAGGCTCCTGTTTCAAAAGAACATTTTGTTTTCGTGAACGTAATGTTAATCCTATGAAATTACCACCTCAGACTCTAACTAGTGCATGAGTTTAAATGAAGTTAAGAGAAGAAAAGCTGAACTAGGCTTTTATGGAATTATTTAAGTTTACCTTCTAGCTCAGAAAATACTTTTCTTTTTTAATGACTCCTTCGGACAGATCCTTGAAAAAAAATATTTAGTATCATTTTCAAGTTCCAAACGAAAAATGTAATTCCAGGGGGAAACTTCACTACAGAATGTCGTTTACACTTTATGGAAATGATTTTGATAGTTAATTTTTATCCATAAATACCGTATCTATGTGAAAAAAATGTGCTTTTATCGGATAGCCGTGATTCTTGACAACAACTTTAGTTCGAATTTTTCATGAAAGTAAACTCTTTATTAGTACTGTCATGAAAATTTTACTCTATTTTTCTTAAACCGTTTTTCAAAGTCTCTTCAGTATTTTTGGAGGCCGTTTTCCTAAGGGCAGTTTTAATAAACCGAAAGCACAAAAGTGTCTATTGCAGGAAGAAGGTGATTTTTACCGGCATTTCATCAAATAGGAAACACTTTATTCCTGTTTCTGGTTCTTTCTTTGCTAAATAAGTGGCAGTTAACTTAGACATGTGACTAGAAGCTTTGTCCATATGAAGCTCAACTTTATCAATGTCCTTTCTACGTAAAATTGGAACGAACTTTTTCTTCAGAAACTGGTTCTAAAATATTCTGATAGTAGAGCAATTTAATGTTGGCTTTACTTGAGACTTATTTTTAATTTGATTTTGTTTGTAAATCCTGCGACTATCATGAATTCCTTTAAGAACTTTACACTGACGAAGCCCTTTCGTAATTCATTTTCGTCAGTTGCTAACAATAGAAAATTCATCTTTTACTACAGTGACTTAAATGCACCCATACCTCATCGAGTGTTACCACAAATATCCATTTTTCAGCAGCTAGGTGTTTTTTACATAATTTTCAACAACTTGCTTTTTTTCAGTAATATGTTTTAAATGAAAACTAAAAAAAAAAAAAAACACGCTTTTATTGTAGATCGAACTAAAAAATGAAAAATAAATTATAGTTTAAAAAAACTAAAAAACACGCTTTTATAGTGGAAGAATTTAGGAAAGGAATCCTTTTATATCCACTGCAGATTCACCGTGTAAAGGGGATGCTTGCTAAATCTGTAGAGGCTAAAAAGTCCTCCTGTTGTCATGTTGTGGTAGTTTGGAGAGGAAGGGGGGTGCGAGCTCAGGTGTTCACCATTTGAGCGTGGCTCAAAGTAAGATCGGTCCCCAATGGTTCCCAAGTTCTTTAGAATGCGATATTAATAAACTATCTTCAATCTTTGGATTTAAGGATTTTTGACGTAAGAAATTAAAATATCTCACAAATATTACAATTCATTTTCTTATAATTGTATTTAAGAATTAATATCTTTTGATTCTTTATTTATTTATTCTAAAATTTTTAAATATTACTTTGTTTTTATTTTCCGAAAAGTAATTTTTAATAATTTATATTTTTAAAATGATGCAATTCTTTTTGGTTTTAATTTTTTTTGTTACGTATTTTTGTTTTTAGTCCTTTTAAAATATGTTACGATTTTATATCTTTTACATGGATACTAAAATTTGTAAAAGTGAAGTAAGTTTTCTTTGGCTAATTGTTAAGAAACTTGTATATAACACCGAGAAATCTTAAGCCTTCAGCTCAGAAGCACTTGTACAGAACTATATAAATTTGAAATGTAAGCTTATTTTGGGATAAGAGAAGTGCGTATAACGGAAATAAGTCTTCTGAATTGAAGCAAAAATAAGATCTGAAAGTTGATTGACTGTTATTTAAGTTTTTTCAATCAATATACCTGCATTTTATATTTGAATTATTAATAATATATATATATTTCCCCAACTATAATAAACTTAAAATGTTAGATATACTTTTTATTTGCGACAATACAATATGTTGGCAACTATGTATAACTGAAAAAATGCAATTAAGAATAAACGATTTGCTATGCTTAAATTAGGACTCGAATTTTTAAATGAAAATAAAAAAATAGGATTTTTTTGTTTGCTTAAATCAACTTAAGTTGCAAATTTAAGTACATATTACTATACTGCTTGATTTTCAAATTAAATTTTGATATTAAAGTTTTAAACAATATGCAATTGGAATTTTTTAAAATTGTTTTTAAAAGTAGTTAATAATAAATTTTATAGTTAAAATTTATTATTAATTCCCATCAAAAATGCAGGAACTTTCTCTCATTGGGTGCCTTTTTAATTTCTTTTGTATAAAAATGTTTTTTTATAAGAGGAATTTGTGCAATGTAATTTTTATATATTGTATAATTTCTCATTTTTGACTTTCCTACTTTATTTAGGATCAAAATTCTGAAAAACTAGTATTAAGTTTTTTCCTAAAAGTGATACAAAACAAATATATTACGGGCTGTACAAGATCATGACAAATTATAAATACAATTCAATTGAAATAACAATTAATATACAATCATATTATTTATGGATAGTATTTGTATTTACTTAAATTTCAATGTACTTGATTTTTAACATTATTTTAATTGTTTGATCATTGTCATCATTCATTTCAACTTTTTGTACTTTCAATTATTTCATTTTGTTCTAAAAAAGATACAATAGGCTTATGGTAACTAAAGTAAAAAAGGAAAATGTTTGATTCAAATTTATCTAAGTATCGAGTAAAAACCTCATCGCTCGTCGTTTTATATTTTGTAGTACTGAGTTTTCGATCATTGGACATAGTTAAATTGTTTCATTTAGAAATTCAATTAGTGGTAGATTTTTATCATCTGCAAAGGTAATATTGAAGTCTTCACTTAAAATCATCAATAAATTATCATATTTTTCGCCAAATCTTTTTTCGAGTATTTCAGAACTTTCTTTTGTATAAATCATCAAATTTTCGAATAAAAATTGTTGTATCTGTCTCATAGATTTTCCAGGCGAAATATAAACGGCAACTATTAATATGCATTGCCCATTCTCGGAATCGCAACGAGCAATGCACAGTATATACACATTGAACTTTTCACTAAATCCATTCAATTTCACTTATAAGATACACACAGCACTATACGTCAGCTGTATAGCTACAGATATACTGCTATGAAGCATGTCGGTGACGCGAACGCACGAGATTACACCCATCCAAAAAGTGTCTAAGGAGAACAGAACACTGCGCATGCGCCAGTCAGAGCATGTCGGTGACGTGTGAACCCATAAGATTTCCCCCTACCAAAAAGTGCCCAACGCCGCTAAAGAAGTTTTCACTTCAAAAAAAATTCCATTCATGTATGCTCTTCTCCTGTTTAGAATTTTCTGTTCGTATACATTCTCAATTTATATATGAGCAAATTATTTTCGTGAACACATACAAATTCTTTTACAGTACCAATACAGGAAATTACACGCGAAATAATAAGAAAAATCGAAAGTCTTTTTCTTTCACTTTTCTTGTTGAGATGGTCAGTCACCTATAACACACCAAACGGAAAATCTTAACGATGATATGCTTTGTAAATAAAAAGCTATTTTTCCCCAACAATAATAAGAATGTGTTTCCTGTGCTGTATGTGGTATTTCTGTTTTGTCAATATTCATTTAACCAAAATTGTGAGCATTGTTGAAAGCAATAAAGAAAACACTTAAAAACCTCTTTTAAAAGAAATTTTTCCCGTATACAGTTACTGATAATATTGTTATACTCTGGAATACAATAATCTAAGAGTTGAACCCACAGTAGACAAAGAATTGAATACAAAAGAAATTGTTATCCGTTAATGATGTGTGCTTACTGAATGAAAATGAATTTAAAATTCGTCTGTAGACAGACCTTCAAGATGATAAAAAGTTATTTCAGTTTGTTTCACACGTGTAATACGAATTTTTCTGTTGATAAAAATAAATATTATTCTAAAATACATTATTAATGGCTTCTCTTTTTCTTTGCATGAAATCGTTTCCGTTTTAAACTTAGAGTTTCCAGAATACATTAGATGAACTTACTTGACTGTAATTTTATGAGAATATATATATATTTTTACTTTGGTGAGATCTTGAAACTTGTTTAACATAAGTAAAGTAATTCGGTTTTAATTACTCTTGAATAAGATTAGTTGGATTTCCGAGATGTTCAAACATGTGATGTGAAATAAAAATACTTACATTGTAACATTTTATGAATGCTGAAAGATCTATGGTTTTTTTATAATAATGCGGGAAAGTGTTATTTAAATACATAAAGGTTATATGAATAAATGGTTAAATAATAAATAACAGATTTGTATATATTTATAAACTTGATTCATAAAAATTTAAAATATCTTGTTTCATAAATAGCATCTTGCTGCTATCACGTGTGAGTTAATTGCCACTAAGTTTGGTGTATGGATTGTACACAGGATGCGTTCAAGAAATGTTTTAAATTGTTCTAAAATATCCACTAGGTGACGCTATGCATTAAAAAAGGGTTAAGAAATTACTCATATGGAATGCCAAAAATATTTTAAAATTGACTAGTTTTTAATAATTATATAATCGAACTTAAATAAAAGGGAAAATAATGTGCGTCTGCACTAAATGCAAAAAAAAAAAAAGAGTTTAGTTTGAACTTAAAAATGGTGTATATTATGACAAAATAAGCGGCGAAATGAAGTATCTTTTTCCAACTGTGGTCTGTAGGAACTTTAACGGATTCTATAAAAAAATATGCATTTTAGAGAAGCATAATATGAAATAAAGAAAGATTCCATATAAAATATTGATATATTAATGAAATAACAATGGAATATCATAGAAAAGCTTAAATGTTTCGTAAGAAAATATTTCTATTTAATAGAACCTTCTCTAGTCAACGTAATAAAATTCTGTTTATAGAAAATCACTGGAAAAGAAATTATTCAAGCATTATTTAATCGATCAAAAGTCCAGACAGACAGTAATTGATATCGTTATTAGGAAACTTATTGCTCTTTTGTTTTAGAACATTATTCTTTTTCAGTAAAGTAGAATTCCATTAGTTAATTCAATCAGTAGCAGTTCCAGCGGTAAGCTGTGGGGCAGCTGAAAAGCGTCCTAAAAATGAAATAAAAATTTTAAATCCATTTATAAACGAATTTTTAACTTTTGTTTTTCAATTTCGTTTTCGTTATTCAGCCTTTGATGCAGGGGTGTATCTGCTACCGTATCAATGATACGGGCACCCAAGTTACAGGGGCCTCAAAATGTGTAACATTTTGATTTGAAAAAAAGTCTTTATTTGTTTTCCAAAATAGGGCCCCTTAGAAATTTTAATATAGGGCCCATTCATTAATATAATATTAATATAGGGCCCATTATTCATTAATATAGGGCCCATTTAATATAGGGCCCCCCAATTGGAGATAATTGCAAAAAAAAGTAAATCTAGTACATATGCGTTTGTGAGGACTCGAATTCTTAAAAGTAAGACTTAAGGATCCACAACCAAAAAAAAAAAGGTTGATAACCAGTTATTTATATGATTTGATGGTTTTATTTTTATTTCATGCGAGTTATATGGGGGTCCTCTAAATGAATCAGACTGTTGCTGGTTTCAGCCATTTCATTAAATCCACTTCAGCATTTTAACTATTGTTTCTTAACGTCTGTTATGAAATCAGAGGAACTAAACTATATATATTTTCTTTTAAACCGTGAAAAATTGTAGTCTCCAATGTCCTTACTATCTCCCATCTAGCTCATCCCTGATGCATTCCCTCAATCTGCTGAACTGTCGCGGTATCCTAGTGTGTTCTAGGTCACGAACTCGTGCTCTTGTATAATGAAGGCTTGCTGTCTAGAGGGGCCTGGTGCACGTTAAATTTGTCGAGTCTCAAATTTTTTCTGTTGGCGTTTGTGGGTTCGGGAAGTGGAGTGCCGACTCGGGTGTTGTTCTCACCTTTTGACCGTAATTCAAGTTGCTAAAAACATTTTTTTTTGTAATTATTTATGTTTCCTGTCCTTTTTTTTAGTCTCTATGGTGCATTTGTTTTGGATAATTTTATTATTTTTTATGTATTTGTAAGAAATTTCGAATATGTATATTCTTTCTTCCGTCTCTTTATATATTTGTATTTTGTTCACGTACACGTATGTATATCGTGCAGTTACCTTTAAATTTGTATTTTGTAAATTTGTATTCTGCTGTTTTAAAATGTAAACTTTGATTTCTTTTTCAATAAACACTGGACGGGGGGGGGGTGTTTCCCGAGGGATCGGCTTGTAGCTCTAAACCCTCTTCGGGTGAATTCGGTTCCTTTGGGGATTCCACCAATAGCCCACATGTTGCTTTATAGGGCGGCATTAAGATACACTTACTCTCCTACAATCTACTGGAGATTTCATACTATGACACAGCTATTAAATTTCACAATCTATCGTTAAGATAAACATTTTTTTTTCTTCAAGCGCTATATCATCTCATGCTGAGATAAGTGATCTTTTAAATATTTGTCAATATAAATTATATTCGACTCATGTAAATCGAAGAATAACGGCTGTTTTTGACTTTTTTAGAGTTCAAGATTTCTAACATAATTATAAATGACAGTTCTTCTAATTTATATGGAACGAAATTACAATTCTGTTTCTCACATGCGGAAATAAGCAATGCATAAATTATGCTGATGACTCTGTTTCTTTTTGTTACTGAATTCTAATGAGCATTAATATGTACAGACGCCCAACTGATTCTAATAACATCGTGTTTTGTTTCAAAACAGTTTGAATTTGTAAAATGTTGCGGCAATGAATGTTAAGGACAAGATTAGCATATCGCATCTATCACAAATGCTTTTTTCCTTGATTATTCATGCTTAATTTTGTAATCATTTTGACAGAGAAATGTATTGATCGATAAGAAAAGTAATATTTTCCAAGTAATAAATAATATAATATGAAATGGGAGACGCCAACAGTGGCGTAACGTTCACTCCAGCAACCAACGCATTGCCGGTGAGGGGGGGGGGAGTGCTCAGGATTCTAGGGGGCCCAAAACCTGACTTTGCAAGGGGCTATAATATTCTCCATTACGCCACTGGACACTGAATCTTTTGAATCCCATTTTTCGGAAATGTAAAAAACATTTAATGTACTCGTACTTTTGAAATATCACTAATATCGTTAAGTCCTATAGAAGTCCCTCTCCACTTCGACTTTGCTCAATAAAACAAAAAGAAACTACAAATGATTAAACTATGATATCTGAAACGATAGATGATGGGTAAATAATTAAGATCCTTTTTTATTAAATGCTATTTCTTAATTTCCATTCTGTCATAAAAAATATGCTGTAGAATTCCAGGTAAGTCTTAAGGCATGGGCCAACTATGCCCGGGTCCAGAACCTCGACTTCAGGGAGGGCCTTGTCTCGTTCTCGACTCAGTCTTAAGCAGATCATTATTAGAAAAATTTTAACGATTCTAGAAGACCCAAAGCCTGACTGGCGCTAAATACGGCTTGGGGCCCGAATCCTGACTCCTTAGCAGAGGGGCTTAATATTCAACGTTACGCCACTTATACGACCTTAATTATAAACCCTAAAAATTAAGATGAATAATAAATTGTGTTTATCTACTCTTAAATGTGATAGATATTTTGAGTTATTTACTTATTAGTAAATGATCACAGTGTTGTGTGTTATTTTTCCATTCTAATTTTTAAATTGGAACAGATTGTAATAAAAATACAGCATGTATTTTATTTTTAATTATTTCATAATGTATTTTTTTCGCTTCCTTTCGGCAAATTAATATATATTTTTTAAATGATTTTTTATTTTTGATTTTTCGATATGCTCGCGCCCTTCTGAGATGCGTGTCCTACAGTTTGAGAATCACTGCTATAGGGTTAGAATTATATCATGAAAGGAATCAGAGCCAGTAAAAAAGTTACTTAACTTACGGCATTTAATTTGCGTAAAAATGCTATAAAATCCGGCATATAGCGCACACACCCCCTTTTTGAGGAAGAAATCCGAAATGTTCGTATATACTGCTTTTGTATATTTAAGTCATTTATTCGAGGTATTGTCCTAAAAAGCTTTTGAAAAATAGTATTTCTAGAATTACCACTCTTGAGTTTCGTAAGGTATGTCATTTCTTTAAGGATAAACAGTATTTCGAAAAATGTAGAAGTCTAATTTTCTTTATGCTTATCACATTTTCTTATTTTAAAAACATCATTTTTATACCCGGCGTATAACGCGCGTCCGTAAATTTCGATCTTATTTTTTTGTGTTAAAATCCCGCGTTATATGCCGGATTTTACTGTATGAATTTCAAAATGTTACTAATATTCCATATATCATCTGTTTAAATGAGTTCAGGTATATTTTAAATACGAATATATATTTTTTAGTATGTCATATCTCATTTCAGAAGCGTCACTAGAAAATCTTTAAAAATATTTAAGATAATTGTTTCATAATTGTAGCCAAAAGGTGATGGAACCGATCTCGTGGCCGAAGTTGGCGAGTAGCAGGTTCGATATCCAAGGCCACTGAAGACCCGCCGTGCAGATGGGGTGATGCACATTCAGTATGTCGTGGCTCAAATTCCACCCATTAGTGGGGTATGGATGTTTGGAGAGGGAGAGGCAGCTCTCATTTGTCAACTTCATCACTCGACTATGGCTTAAAGTTGAAAGATCGGTCGCCAATAGCGTGAGACGGAAATTAAAATCAAATCAAATAAAAAATTCAGAATTGTGCTGCATTCATGAAGAATCATTAATTCTAAAAGACCTCATATTGTGCTGGAAGTGAAAATTGTGAAAGCGTCTCTGATTGTTTTTTTTTTTTTCGTTGCTTGAGCTAGTCTCAGAATCATATAAATCGTTAGTAAACAGCCTACTGAGGAACTATAATATCAATATGATTAGAAATTTATTTATGATTTTCTTATTTTTGATGCGTCTTTTTAAGCATATATATACATAACTTTTTGAACCGGCATGGTATATCATTTAAATGGAAAGATACAAAAAGAGTTGATTAAGTAAACACAAATGCAATCCTAAAGGAATTACAAGTAATCTTATGTATTATTGATAAGTTACTTAAAAAGTAACAAGCAAAAATATTTTTGCTACAATTCATGGTAAATTCAATAGCCAACAGTGTAATGATACATTGTTGACTTAACCTTGCCAATCGGCAATCCAAACAAGGTCAGGTAGAATTTTTCTTTTCATTTCTCTCGCTATTTTTCCTTATTGTTTACATTCTGTTACATTGTTTCTTACTTTAAAAAAACTACTAACAGTAGGATGCTGTGATTTTTTTTCCAAAAACAAATTCCATTTTCCTGATTCTTTTCGTAATAGTTCTTAGGCAAACAATTTCTCATTACTATTTGCCTAAAGTTTATTCTGCCTTTTCTGTCACCAACCTTTTCCTTTTATTTCAAGCTGACAAAATAATTCAGATATTTATTCAAGGTTATTTTCATTGCGTTTGGAAAAAAAGCAAATCTGCTTATTTCAGGACTCGCTTGACCTTAAGTTTTAGGTCAGACCTCAAATCACGCAATAAAAATTCTGCGGAAAAACGTGTTCTTTTGTATTTTACCGTTCTTTTTTAAAGTAACTATTGTTCCATTTTAGTTTAACTGTGTTTTGCGATGCGTTGAGACTGTTCGTCCTAAAAACGCTCTTTTCTCTTTTTTTTCCCTCCGACTATGACTAGTAGCTTACGTTTTTCGTCTTTTTTTGTTGTTGTTCTGAATTTATCGTGGTTTTAAAAGCTAAAAAGAAATCTGCATCTTTTAGGTAACCTCGGAAAGTGCATTTCCGTGTATACGAAGATGTCATATTTTCAAGGTGATGAAGATCCGGTTTATCTTCACTCACAATCGTTTCTCAATATTTATTTTTAAAGATTGAATATATGCGAAGTTATGGTTTCACAACAATAACAATGCTTACTTTTTTTCGAGAATCTTAAAACTTCACTTAATTTTTAGAGTCTGCATTTTAGTGATGTACAAAATACTTACTAAATATATTGCGACTAACTGATGTACCTGTTCTTCGCAAAGAGGATTTGAAAAACATAACTATCGATTTGGAAGGATTTAAAAAATTAATGGAGGTTCAATTTTAAAGCATTTTGAATATTTTTAACGAAAGTACAGACAAGGCTCCAAGTAAAGAACTATTTATTAAAATAAAATAACGAAGTAAATAACAATAGTAAGAGTACAGCTGAATTTTCCAGTATTTTCCGGTATCTTTTTGAAAAAAAAAGATACAATTAAGATAAAAGTGGTGAAAAAAAATACTTCAAAGTTGAATTTAAAAAAAAAGAGAAAGTAAAGTACTTATAATCTTAACGTACCAAATTTCACGCTTCTGGATTTTTCCATTTTTGTGCTATACTGCACATACACTCTTTCTTATGGAAATAAATGTCAGTGTCATCTGTTGAAGGTGGAAAAGGTTGTTTCAGAAAAGAAAATACACCAAAAATAAGTTTGAAAGTTATCTTTTTTCATTTTTTGGGCGGAAATATGCCCCCCCTTCCCCCCGAAAACATTCCTAAAAATTCTGGAGCGATATGATTAATGGCGTGGATTTATCCAAGTAACAAAATAGTATTCTATAATCTTTATATAAGCTAAATTATTTTCGATACGTGTAGAATTTTAAAAAATGTTATGGCCCTTTTTATTTTTAAATGTTTATTTAATAACAATATTTATATCAACAGAAATATCGTGAGATGCATATATCTGCAATCATTTAAGTATATAGATAACTTATCTTGTCACCCAAGTTTTCTCTCTTATTTATATCTGATATTGTCGATATATATACTATATCTTTCACATGCGAGTACCAACGCAGCACGTTTATGTACATACATTCAAACTCATTAAGCAGCTAACATGGCAAAAAAAAATTTCTTTTTCCTGATTTTTAGGTAGAAATAAATTTTTATAGTTTTATAATTTTTTTAAAAAGTGGGCTATGTGACAAGAGATTAATGAGAGAAAAAAATAGAGTTTGTATATTCCCTTAATTAAAAATTTTAATTTTTTGAAGTATTCAAAAGGTGTTATTGTAACCAATAAAAATAAAATGATTTTAAAAATTTGGTTGATAGAGAAAAAAATATGAAAATTTACAGCATAAATATCTTTTAAAGAAACTTTTGAATTATAATATAATAAAAAAAGAGTGCTTGTTTTTTAATGTATTGCATTATTTCTTTTTTTTCCCTTCATATTTTCAAATAAAAAGAAAATATTCTTTTGAATAAGTATAGTTACGGAAAATAAAATTGTAAGTAATCCTCTCAGGGGAGCAAAAATTAGAATACGACAAATTTATTTCACAAATCTTACTAAAAATCGGGTTCAGAACCAAATTATAAGACTGTTTTTTAAATGTTTTTACTACTTTTTAAAGATTATTTCTTGGTTATCGCGATTAAGACTTGAAAGGACGGAATTCAATTCCTTTGTACAAGACAAAATGCTACCGATGAATATTTCGAAGCAAAGACGCTTAAAAAAAGTGAAATTTTATTTATATACTTCAATTAAATTGACAGCGACGTGTTCGAAGAAATGAATAAAATTATTGCTAAAAAGAGGAAAAAATGCTGAGATCCGTAATTCAGTTTACGAAAGTTAGTAATTTTTTTTTGTCCTTGTTTACAAAAAAAAAGTTTCCCCCCATTAAATAAGCTCCGAAGACTTGCAGACCAAGCACGATGGACGAATGGCTTTTGATAATTGAAGGCCAACAAATAAGTGTGGATCTCAATTGAATGCAGTATCGGTATATATATACATACATTGATCTGAAGGCCATTTTTGTATCAAAGACGTCATTATTGTTTGACTTTAAATAAACGATTTATGCACCAAGATATAAATTTGCATAAACGTTCTTGATCGTGACAGCTTATTTAATGTCAAGAAGATGTCGTTTTTTCACAAAAAAAAATATTATAACAACCAATTTAATAATAAAAACAATGGATGTTTTCTCTTATGATTAACTTGTACATCGTGTATCTCCATATTTGTAAGCATATTGAAAATTCACAGGGTCAAGGGATAGAGACTGGGCTCTACTTAAGAATGAAGTGGATTATTGGAGGTTGTTTGCATATTGGAGCGGGAAATACGTTTTATGAATGAAATATTTTTTAAGTAATTATATTATCTTCATGGGACTCCAGGGGCTTATAGTTAATAAAAGTGGTTCAGGTCTTGTATTTTAAAATAAATTTATTTTAAGCAGGGATGGCAAACCAATGGGACGCATGCCAATGATGTTGCGCGACAAAATATTTTGAGCACGCTCAAAAAGGTTCGCATTTTAATTCGATATAACAAAATTCAATATGAAGTATTACGAATAAACGCGAGTGATCAGTCGCAGTTTTCAGCGAGATTTTCTAAGAATTATCGGAAAAGCGATCAAGGTTTTTACGTCCCCTTATGCAACTTCATTTAATAAACTGAAGTTGACTTAATTCGATTGGTTGGAAAGTGAAAAATTTGAAATGGGCAACTGATTAATTTCCAGTCTAGTTCAATATGGATTCAAAAATTTATTGAAAATGGAGAAAGTTGGAAGTGATTGAAACGGAAATATAAACAAGCAATATAGATAAAGATGCTAGTCATGAAATTTTGGAAGCATGTAAGGCTTTTTCAGACACATTTAACAGTTTGAAGAAGCTGGACCCTGCTATTTTAGCCATATTTTCATCTTACCTACATCTGTGAGTCATTATTTTTATATATGAATAACATTAAGAACTCGCTTAGAAACCGTTTGGCAGATGACTCCAATTCAGCATGCATTCTGCTAAAAATAACATCTTACAATCCTAATATAAGTTATTTTTTTCCATCTAATCTGCAACAGCACACACACTAATGTTACTTTAATTTGAATTACATTGATAACTAAAACATTTACTACTATGGAGTACAAAATGTAGTTTTTCGCTGCAAATAAAGAGTTTGGAGTTTTTAGTAGAGCATCTAGTTTTATTATTTTCCCAATTCATAAGTCAAAATTATTTGATGGCACGTCTATTCCTCATTAAATATTTCTATAGAAAAATTGGCACGTTCCTCCATACTTGTCAAGGATCTATGACAATACCATAATTTAATAATTTTGTTCCACTTTCCTGATCAGGATCATCAGGATTAACAAAAATCTAATTTCATTGCCAGATTTGGTGCCCAAAAGATTAAATTACAACCTTAAAGTGAAAATGCTCATTGTTGATGCAGATACAACAAACAAACAAAAGTGTTCTTTGTGTGAAAAAAGGGAAGGTTGATTGATTGATTTTGGGGTTTATTGGCGCAAGAGCCGATTTTGGCTATACTGCGCCAAACATTTGTTTTAATATCTGTGGTCTAGACGGGAAGAGAAAGAAAGAATGAATTGAATGACAAGAAAGAGGGTCGAAAATAGAGAAGGATCCCTAGGGTACCCCGGGTTCGTGAAGCCCGTGTTTACCAAAGACAGTAAACCCCGTGGGAAAAGGAAAAGATCACTAGGACACCTCGGGATTGTGACACCCGTACTCACCTAAAGAAGGTGAGCCCCCTGAGGGGGAATAAAAGGGAAGGATGCGTGAGCAATTTCTTTCCACTGTGTAAACAATTGCCCAGTTTTTCTGAAAATGGAAATAAAAGACTCGAGCATGTTGGAAAAATAATTTCTGTTCTAATTGCTTGAAATCCAGATATAAAGTCTGTTTTTCGCAATTCTCTTGTCAGATCTGTGGAATGAAGCATCATTCAAGAATAAATTAATCAATGAACAAATGATAGTTTAAAAACTAAAAAATAGACGCTTTTATTGAAGATCGGACTAAAAGGTAAAAAATAATTCTTAATATAAGAATAAAATGATTAACGAGAAAATTAATGCTATTGTGGTAAAAGCGTCATTTCATTCTCTACATTAAAAATTATTTTTACTTTTTAGATTAACTATGAAAGCGTATTTTTTTTAGTTTTGTCTAACTATAATTTGTTATTATATACCATATATTTTTAAATTGTTTATTTCAATACCCAGATTAACCATTGAAACCAAAAAAATTTGTTAAAATTTTTTTAAAAATTTAAAATAATGAACTGAATTCATCTAATTAGTTGGCTTTATTATCCTGATATTTAGATCCTTATCCTAAAGAATAACTTCCTCAAACAAGGACATCTACCTTTTAGGGAATATTAAAAAAACCACCACCTCAAATACAAAGGAATGCCAATACAATGATAAATACCAACATCAAGTTGTCACCAGAAATGGACAGGGAAATTATGTCTCTTTGTCTGCGGTCAAATGTGTTGACATCCACCATGTGTCTGTAAATCAACCGAATGGTGTCACATGTTTCTCCAGTGCCCGAAGTAACAGATAGCATTTTTATTTGGAACTGTTCTCTTTCAGGGATGCTTATATTTTGAGAATAATTTATGGACACACTATATATATATAGATTGGAGTTTACAGAAAAGTAGAATAACTTTATTTCTACAAATTTATTCATTTTAAATTGTAAATTTATATAATAATTATATTTGAAAATGAAAGCAATGATTCAGGGCCATATTTTATAATACTTCCTTAAAAGTTTAAACTTTTGGCAGTGTTTTTATTTATATTACAAATGAAAATGTCATTCAAGTCAGACATTTCATTACTTATTTCACATTTCTTTTTTGGTTCTTCGAAATCTAAGTTTTGAGTTTTAAATTATAATGAACCTAATAACTTCAATGGAAGAAAATATCATATATTTTATACATTTAGTTGTTTTTCCAGTTAAGTGAAGGGAAGGAAAAAGTTTTATTGGGAAATTTTTATAATGGACACGAGGCATGTAACTAGGCATTTTCCATTAGTGCATCAATATATTTTTAAGAGACTGAAAAAATAATACACACATTTTTTTTTACATTATGAACATTATATGAAAATTGCAGTTTTGAATATTTGACTTATTTTAGGATTTGCTTTATTTATATTTAATTATTAGTTAAGTGAATTTTCTTGTAATTCATTGACTTACTAATGTATTTTATTATATTTGAGTTCGTTTCTTTCATTTGTAATGGGTAATACTAAAAGCATTATTTCAGTAGTTTCTATCCCATTAGTAATTTTATGGTTGATCACTTTGGAGATATATATATACGGCGAAGAAAATTGATATTGTCTTCGGTAATTTTTGGAAAAGAACAGATTAAGTTATTTTCCTACAGAAACATAAAATAAAAATGGCTTGCATAATGTGTCGTTGGTTTCCAGGGGTTCTGTGTCAAAACTGGGTCGAAACCTAGCCCAATGTGGTGCTCAAAGCTACGGCTAACGACAGATGTAAATCTGCCCCCTTACCACTATGAATTTTTTGAGCCGTGATCTGATGTTACTATCGATGAGATGGCATAAGTAACAACAAAAACAAGCATTAAAATTTTCATTAATTTCATTGTTAAGAAAATTAATACCAATATATAATTATAGTTATAGAGAAGCAGACATTGTTTTAAAAGATAACTTTTATTTTAGATCTAACACTTTGTGAGCAATTTACAACTTATTCATTAACTTAGGGAGCAACCTTACTCCAAAACTCTTAATTTAATTTTTACAATATTATTCAAAATGACTTATCTCATGAGCCGCTTTTAGTTCCTTTGACAGCTCCTGAAACTACTACAGCTCTGTACAAATAAATTTCTAGAAGCCTTCCACAGTTTTGAGTGGATGCTGAGATTAATATTAACTTCAGCACGCACGACTTCCTAGTCACAAATAACTTTCTACTAACTTTCCACAATTAACCTAACACAACATGTCAGGGTTTAAATAGCATTTACATTAGCATAAAATCAAGTCATCTGTATGGAAAGGGGTTTTTAAACAAAAATCAGTTAAAGAATTGTTTCCTCAATAGGATTATTAGAAGTTCCACAGGTAGAACCCGTCAGAGTTTCTAACATGAATTTTTTTAGTATGACTCAATAGCTTTAAAACGGGTATTTTTGCTCACTTATAGATTTTGAAATCTTACTGCATGTGTGTCTAATAGTTCTAATATGTATTTTAAAGCGACGGTCCACTATTTTGTTTTAATTTTTGTTTATGTTCATCGCACGCGATCAATGGAGCTCACCTTAAATTTTATTTCATGATGCTTAACATATTTTGTGGTTGTTTTTTTTTGTGTCAATGAGGGGATTTAGAGTAATTTATGTATCTATAAAAATCAGATGCACATAAAATCATTCAATATAAATGTTTACTTTTAAGTTACACAAAATCGAGTATCTATATTTTAAAAATATCTGAAAGTTGTATCAATACTATGTCACACTTGTTCAGAAATATGTTCAGCTACAATGAGTCTCAATAATATATATTTTTTATTTTATTTTATAGGGAACAAAAGAACAAAAATGCAGGATCGTGAGGTGTTCGAAATTTGGGACTATCTAGTCGTCGGTGCCATGTTGTTGCTGTCAGGCGCCATCGGAGTGTACTTTAGATTTTCTGGTGGCAAACAAAAGACTACCAACGAATACCTGATGGCCGGGAGGAACATGGGCATGTTGCCTGTTATCCTGTCCCTCATGGCCACCATACAAACTGCAGTAGGAACGCTGGGATTTCCTGGTGAGGTGTATCTCTATGGAGCGCAACTTTACCTCTACCCCTTGGGATTTACTGTGGCACTTATCATTTGTACATTTGTTCACACACCGGTTTATTTTGGGATTCAAGTGACTAGCGCTTATGAAGTAAGTGGGATGTTTATTTGTTTTTAAAAAGTTCGGGTATAAAAATTTTGATTAGCGAGAAAAATATAGTATTGCATAAATAATTATTAAATTCTGCATTAATATATGTGATAATGATGGGTTTTAGAACTGTTTCGAAACTTCTCGATGCCTTTATTCTGGTAAGGCTTCTGTAACCAAGTGATCAAGGTCATGAATTTGTGTCCGTCGTTATCGAGCTGCATGCTCATGTCCCAATACTCTGAAGAATCGTCGTACAGAGGTTGATACATGTTTAAATTCTGTCGCCAAGTCCTCCTATTGGCTTGGAAATTAAGAGAATGAAGGACCAATTCAGGAATCGTTTTCAGCACATGACCATGGCTCAAAATTAGGAGGTCCATCACTAATAGCCTTCGTGTTCTTTTATAGTGCAACTATTCATTGCAATGCCGGTATACCAAGATTCCGAATACCTGTGTTTTGAGCCATTTGTACAATTTTGTAATACCCGTATTCACAAGTTTAAATGCTGTTTTTTCGGTATTTACTAGAAATTTTTTGAATTGTCTCCATTTTATGTTGAGGGATCGCCAAGATAGCAAAATAGTATATATTTTTGTTTTTATGTCTCCTTAACGGGCGAAATTATTTACTATGAATACAAAGTTGCATCCTACAATCAAGAGAAGAGATAAAATATGTTAATTATCCAAGGAGTTGGGTCAAACTATTCTATTACAGCTGAGAGCGATACTGCACACGCACAGGATTTGTAGTCTGATATTCGTATATGTGAAAACAAGGTTGTAGTTGTGAAGAAAGTACGTAATATTTAAATATTTTTCAGATTGTTGAGTTTGTTATTCGTATTGTATTTGCGTATCATACTTCAGGATTCAGAATATTTTTTAGATTTATTATAAATATACTTATAAATAATAGCCCATAATAATGAATAAGAACAACTTTAAGGAACACAAAAATCAGTTGATAATGCTTCGGATGGTTTCACTATTTTTAGATAATGAAAAACAGACTGAATAGTGAAATTAACACTTTTTTGTGATTTAAATAAGTTGTTCCTTTACTTTTTTGTGATTCTTTATATACTGTTGTAATTTATAAGTTACACATTATTTTTTGTTGTATTTACACTCTCTAATTAAACTGGCAAATAAAACAAAGAAATACCTGTGTTTTCTTCATTTTTCTAAACTTTCTACTACCGGTATTAAGACCTAAAAAGTACCGAATACTGGTATTGAACTTTTAGTCCAAAATTGCAATCCCTAAGTGCAAAGTTAATAAACACTCCCTCCCGCCATTTTGGTTGGCAGTGAGGGAGTTGTGTTGAATAAACTGATACAACATAATGTTGATTTCGACAGTTTATTTCTAAATTGATTTTTGTTGAGATTAACGTTTTAAAGTTAATAAAATTACAGTTTCACAAAAAAAAACATTTCTTGTTGCATGTAGTATTGACAATGCGAAAAATTAGAATTATTGGTATGGCTTAAGTCACTTCTGTGTTCCTAAGTTAGAGTTAATGAAACGATCAACACATGGGAGGTATTAAGGGTTAATTACATTTTCTTTAATAATAATTAAGTATTCTAACGTTGCCTTGAACACATCTATACTATGAGAGGTTTCTGGTATTACTTTCTTTCTCGCACTCTGAAGTGACAGTGGGAGCCTAGTAGTCATGGTCAGGAAGTGGGTAGCGTGTCATAAGTTCGAACCTTAGAGTTAATGAAGACCCGTCGTGTAGAGGAACTAATCCACGTTAAATTTGTCGTGGCTCAAAGTCCTCCCATTGCCGTGATGTGGAGGGATTTAGATTGCGGTGCTAGCTCAGGTGTCGTTTTCGTAATTGACCGTGTCTCAAAATTATGAAGTCCGTCTGTAGTAGCTCTCGTGTTACCTTATAATTCTACTTTTATAAACACTCACTCCCACTTTTAAATATTTGTACATAATTTATTTACGAGGGTTGGAATTTTAATAGTGGCAGTACTGCTGTAAAAACGCTACACAACCAAACCAAAGAATATCGTGAAAACCACATTTGAGCTACATATCTAACTTACCCATGAACAAAAAGGCTTGTTCTTCCTACATTCATTCTTTCTTTCTCTTCCCGTCTAGACCACAGATATTAAAACAAATGTTTGGCGCAGTATAGCCGAAATCAGCTCTTGCGCCAATAAACCCCAAAATCACTCACTTATTCTTCCTACGTCACGCGCATTCGAAGTGACTCGAAGAACTAATCCGTGTATTAGCTTGCGGTCTAAAGTAAGTGTTGCCAGGATGTTTTCAAAAGAACAACGAAGTTGAATAAAATTTAATGTGCCAGAGGTTGTACAGCACGACAATGTCATCTAGGGCTTTAAGAGGCTTTTAGGGAATCTGCATTGCCCTCTACAGAACTGTAACAACATGGATAAAAGCCTTCAATGAATGCACGTGTGCCACATTTTGGTGTCCTTCAATGAAGGACACCAAAATGTGGCACACATGCATCGTCCAGGTCTTTCTAGTGTCAGCAAAGCAGAAGTGCATGCTGTTGCGGCACTAATGGACCGTGATAGACCCCCCAGATCTAAGTCCTTGTGGCTTAAATCTTAAGATGAAGGATGGCATTCTCTTCAAAACTGTTCCAGAGATTCTTGAGGCACTAGACCGGTCCATTCTAACTATCAACAGAATAGGCGCTACTACAGGTGTTCTGCAACTTCCTCATCGTTGGAAGCTGGTTATACACAATGCTGGCGACTATATTGAAACTCTGTAAAACATGGTGACATGAATCACTTTTGTGTTCCATGTAAATAAATTGTTGCCACTATTAAAGTTCTAACCCGCGTATATTACCAGGCCTTTTCAAATCAACAATAAAATATTTGTTGGTGATTAACTATAAATAAGGATTTTAACTATTAGTCAAAAGTGTTAAGTCTCCAGCAATGAGAGATCTGATGAATTGTAGTTTCACCTTCTGTACTATCAAATCTTGACATTAACCTCAAAGTTTATATTTTGATAAGATATCAAACATGCAAGCTCGCATTTCTCTTAAGGGCCAGTTATGTTTTATTCGACTTCGTTGGAATGTGAAGCACCCCAGTTAGGAAATAGGTTATTACATGTGTAGTAGTCACGCAGCATCTCTCAATCTTCTAACATTAACAATGGCTGCCAAGAAATACATAAATTTTGAATATGCTCCAATAATACCTAAGGGAATGTGAATGAATAAAACTTGTTGATGTGTCCTTTCTCGAAAAGTTCAGCTATTTCAACAACCCACCTTTACAATGGTATAAGAGTTACCACATATGAAATTAGTGTCATGTTTGCGTACATTTATAAATCAATAAATTCAAAATTTTGTAATGATCCTTCTAAATTAATATCATAGTACTTAAGAAATTAGCTATGAAATGAATATAAGTCGTGTAGTTGTGCAGGAAAAAAATCACAATAAATGGTATATATAATACAGATTATTTATCTGAATTTCGTAGGTTTTTTATTTGCTTTACGTAAGGCATTTGGATAAAATCATCAGTTTAAATACGGCCATCATTAATTCAATTCTCAACCAATAGATCTATTCTAGGGTCACCAAATATAATTGTAGATTTAAACTGGCCAATCCCCCCCCCCCCGTATTTTTACGCAGGATATTTTTGGGATAAAAATATTTTTAAAATTTGTTTTTTTAGGCGTATATAGCTGAACTTTCATCACTCTTAATTAACATTTTTACACGAATTCTTTTATGCGATATTTTGCTTGATTGGAATTTTTAATTTTTCCTCTTGTTCTCGGAAATTTATATACGGTATTTATGCTAATTATTGTGCAAGATTTAAAACTCTCAAAGTCACGTTTCCATTTTGTGTTATTAAGAATATTATATATGAAAAGGAGTATTTTCTATTCATTCATGCAAAAAAAAGTTCTTACTAAGAATAAAATCCTATAAAATTTAGTAGATAAATAAAAAATAAAAGTAAAATAGAGTTCTTAATATTTCATTGCTAGAAATTCGCGTGCCAAATACTGTCATTAAAATAGCAAAAAAAAAAAAAAAAAAAAAAAATGGATAAAGTTCTATAAAATTTAAATGAAAATGAATTTTAGGATTTTATAGTAATTTTTAAGGGGGTCTCAGGGGTGTTAATTTTTGTCTCGAGGGGTGAAAATATGAACAATTTTCAAACAGGTATGCTTCTTTTAAATTTAAATTAAATAATTCGAATCTTTTACATCTTATTTACAAACGATTATGGTTTTAAGAAAGTACAAAATGTTTGAAATATAATCATAATTTAAAAAATTATAAGCATATGCAACTAAGAAATAATTTTGTAATAAATATTAAGTAATTTTTGCGTTGCGTACGCTATTTTCTAAAATAGTAGACTTTGATGTATAAAACTTTATAGAATTATAAAATGTATCACATAATCTTTAGACTTTACTGATTTAAGAATAATATATTTTTTGTATTTCAAAAAATATTAGAAAAATATTGAAATTTTAAAAAAAATTTTTGAAAATGTAATTTTTTATTTTTTAAAAAATATAATTCATTATTCTATTTGTTTAAAATACTACGGTGTAATAAGAATACATTTAACTTTATAAATCAACTTATTGCTATTAATTAAAGCTGCTACTTTAGAAAATAGCATGCGCAACGTAAAGCTTAATATTTCTTATAGAAATATTTCTTATTTTCATATGCTTATAATTTTTAAAATTATGATTATATTTTAAACATTTTACACTTTTCTGAAGCCCCATTCCTTTATAAATAATATACAAGATATTCGAATTATTTAATTTTAATTTCTAAGTTATATATATTTGAATACTTAATATATATATAACTCTTGTAAACTAAATATTCAAATATATATTCAGCTTATATTTTCAGCCCTCTAGAGAGAATTACCACCCCTGAGACGCCTTAAAAACTAAATGCAAGTTTTTTTTAACAAAGAAATTTTATCAAAAATCTCATTTAATCTTATCTTTTAGTGGACTAGTTTGAGAGAACTTCTAGTTTCATGGTTAATGATTGATAATTTTCAACTCTATTTTGTAAAAGAATAATTCAAGGAGTTTATGTGTTATAGTTTACCCGGTCTCGGAGTCATCATTTAAATCAAATTGGGTCTGATTCGCTACTCTATAACAGCATAATGATCAACTAGCAATGTACTTTCTTTACAATATCTAATGAGTCGTGAGCAAGTCCAGTGTCAATGAAGACCAGCAGTGTAGATTTACTAATGCATGTTAAGATGCGCACCCAAAGCCCTCCACAGTGTGCATATTAGTTGGCGTGGTGTAGATGTTTAGAGAAGGGGTGTCAGGTCATCACTCTCGTCACTTAACGTGGCTCAAAATTACGAGGTCTGTCGTCTTTAACTTTGGAATCAAATAGAGCAAGGAAAATCAAAAATCCATCCCCATCCATCCAAATGACGGATAATATCGAATATAGTGTCGTCCCAATCGTAGTCTAATAATACACACGTGAAGACTTTGAAGCTTGATTCTCAAGTTGATTTGAATTTCAATCATTACGCGTAGTCTTTGATGGAATCGAGGTTACAATGTATAATAGAGCTTATCCATTGCAGCCATAAAAATATGTGATCTTGGTCATTAAGTTATAACAGTCTAACAAGAAGGCTTGTTATAGGTTTACAATGGTAATGTTCGAAACCATTAACGTGTAGCGTAGATCTCTCTGATTAAATGTTCATTTAGAATGATATGTGGGAAGATATTTAATACATTTATGTATATTTTTAAACTTGCTTGTGTTGGATCTGTTTTTCAGCTGCAATTTTTATTAATTTCGACTTTTTAAAATTTAATTGTATATTATTTTAGACCAAATTCTTTTAAATTGCTTCGTACGTTAGAACGGGTTGTTAACAATTTCAACATCCTGTTTGCCTATATGTTTTGCAAAATTCGGTATTTTGTATCATTCACTACCAGTAGCGCACGCAGGAATTTTTCAAGGGGAGGGGAGAACCAGGTCGAAAGTCCGCTGTTATCGTACCATGCTTCAATAAGCAGCCCAACATATTCTTTTAATTTTGTCGATTTTCGGGAACAAAATCAGTAAAAAAATAATTAACAAATGAATAATAAGCATTGATTAATAAAATTAATTATTAAAAACAAATACTTAATTAATTTTACGTATTATATACATAGAATTATAATCAATCAAAAAAAAATCAAGGGCTTTGGGGAGGGGGGTTGGACCCTCAGGACTCCCCTTGTGTGCATCTCTGTTCACTACTATTATAAAGTGTTTTGCAAGTATTACATGTTATTCTCATTTCTATTTGAAAAAATTACTTAAGTATATTTCTTAAAACTATTCATCTTTTATAAATTTTATTTTATTTTTTTCAGTATCTTGAAAAAAGATTTGGAAAGCTAACCAGAACCATAATCTCAGGCTTATTTGTGATACAAATGGTAAGTTAATTTTGTATCTTTCAGTATCTCAACCTTGTATCTAACATTATTTTTTTCTCTAATATCCAATCATTTTTCATTTGAGATTAAAAGGGGGAAAACAAAAAGTTGTATCTTGTTGATCCCAAACACTTATCAGTTCTTGAGAGTGGCAATGACCAAACTAAAAATAAAAATTTATTATCTTTGATATCTTATCTCTGTTGACTTTTCTGGAAGAGTCAGCAGACACAATAATCAAATAATAACAAAAGAAAAATACAAATAATGCTTATTTGTTATGGCTTCTAGTTAAGAGCATAAATATTTTTAATACGTTGCAAAAACAGGTATTTATAACTATAGAGGAAATTAAGAGGCAGCAACTGCAAACACTTAAATCAAGAAAATAATTTCTCATTGCCGAAAATAATTTTAAACGTGCTTTTGTGTATCAGATCGCAAGAAACTAATATGTATTGCTGTACATTACTGTTAAAAAACAAATGTTTTATTTGACATTGCACACTGTAAGCATCACAAAATACTATAGTCATTTTGTTCTAGTGGATGACATAACCGTTGTGGGTCAGGTGAAAGTTTTTTAACCATTTAAAGAGTCCATTGAAGCATTATTAAAAATATAGTATTAATTTTTTTCTGATATCCCGGGAAAATATTTTCACAAAGAACTTCTAAGGAAAACATTTCAGAAATTTGGGGAGTTAAATTTCACACTGCACTAATCTTAATAAATGGCACTGAAATTATAATATTAATATATCCTTTCTCGCAAAAAATTTCTCTTGGGGGGGGGGGAGATAAAGATAAATATTGGGAAAAATAAAATTTTTATGATGTTGGAAAATTTTTAGACTTTTTGGTAGATTGTACATCGTAGAGCATGTTTCTGGAGATTTAAAAATAGAACGCCTAGATTTCTACTAAATCCACTTAATCTCACAAAAAGACATTTTTTAGAGATGATTCTGATAAGGAATATAAGACTTGAAACGCAAGGTCATGTGTTCTAAGAAAAAAAGATTATTCCGGGAAAGAACCCGTAATGAAAGCGGGCATTACTTCCCTGAATGTTAGGATAGACTATATCTCAAGCCTTTCTTTCAAATTGTATACTAAAACAGACCTATGAGTAAGAAATTGTATAAAAGTGCAAAATTTCAACTAATTTACCTTCCTTTAAATATGTTCATATTTATCTATTTGTAGTCATATAGTTACGAAGATGTTAGTTTTAAATAATAAATTTGTGGAAGTTGCTTCTAAAAATTTACTGCAAATCCTTGAAATTTTTTGTTGAGAGCATTTAAAGAGGAATCAACATCAATTAAACCAAAATTTAAATGAGACTTTAATACAAAAAGCGACTTCTTTTTTTCCAAATTAGTTTTAAGAAAGAAATAGTTAAATGCTTAGAATTTAACTACCATTGCATTTTAATGTATATAAACAGTGTATTTCTCATTGAAAAATACAATAATATTGAATATGTTCAACTAAATGTATAATTAAAACTAGCATAATTTTTCTTTTAAGTCCAATTAAAATTTATCGGACGAAATTTCTTGTTTAAAAAAACTAATAAATTTGTTTTCAGCATTAAGATCTCATTGATTCAAATGTAACTTGGCTTATTACTGACTTTTATTTAACCATTCTCTTTCGAAGAATGTCTGAAATACTTTATGATGTTGAAATTCAAAAATTAAACCCGCGAATCTTAATTGGTCTAGCGTGACCTTGTGCCTAACTACTCTTAAACTTTGAAATGAGTGATGAATTTATCTCAAAGAAAGACCAAGTTATTTTGCAAGCTTTTGTTTATTTTTTTAAGAACGTAATTATTCAAATGTTACATAAAATGTAGTAGAAAATTCCGATAAATTTTTTAGATACGCAATTATGTTGTATCTAAAAGAGTATAAATTAATATTTTAGAAATGAAACGAACAGCGGCTACCCTCTTTACGATTATTTAAGCTCCATTTAGTTCATCATTTCTCAAACTGTGGGGCGCGAGATATTGAAAAGTCGAAAACAAAAGATTATTTAAAAAATTATTAATTTACTGAAAGTAAACAAACGAAATACATTCTGACATAATAAGAAATAAATGTACATTTACAACTGATAAAAAAACACTTATAAATGTATCAACACTGCAAATGTATTTTATAATTAATTTAACAATTCTAAGTTAAAAACAAGTTTAATAATTACCACTGACCGCATGGCTTGTCGTATATAAAATTATATTAAAAAAATGAACACTTCTCTTGATAATTTAATTTGTACGGTTTATAATTAATCCCTTAACTGCCGATTAAAAGATTGATTCGCTCCCCACTGCCACCGTTTTCTATGTAGGTGTGCGGATATGATGTACTGTGGGGAAAGAAGAAAAGGAATATTTAAACAAGCAAATCATCTGAAATAAGTAAATCCTTCATAAACACACTGCCAAGGTCATTTTATTGCATTCTAAAGCCAACAGAATAATTTTATGATTAGCAGCGCACAGAAAAGATCGTACTTCGGAAAGACGTATATATACGTCCGGGGGAATTTACGCTTTGGTTGAGCGAGATGTTTAAATACATCGGTGTCACTTTAGAGGTTAAACTCTCATTGTAGCTTTGGCTTTAAATTATAGTATTATATAATTCATTTTATAGTTATTGTCTGGAGGGGTGGGGGAGCGATGAAAATTATGATTGAATATTGGGTCGCAAATATTAAAAGTTTGAGAAGCACTGATTTAATTGAAAGATGTATCGGTATGCAGCGAAAACGAGTCATTGTTTTATGAATAACAGAAAGGCTTGATGAAAAAAATATAAAAATGTGTTGCACTACGTCTCTATTCCCTTGCAGTAATCCAAATTTGATTTAAAACCTTTTTTTATTACTATTTTGATGAGAATGGGTTAACGTGTCCGCATCAAGGCCATTTTGTATTTCATCTTGCAATGCATGCTCAACATCGTTTAACAGAATGATT